>RJWH01004134.1:64273-110481 GCA_004363575.1 Solenodon paradoxus | reverse complement strand
GGCTCCCTGAGGACAGGGCTGTGTCCCCTCAGACTGGGCTCCTTATGGTCATAAACTATTACTCGACACCTTACTTGGAGGATAAGAGGCCTCTGGATACCCACTGCCCTTTCATTTACCCTCCATGTCTAGGTAAGTGATTTACTGCCCAGTACAATGGCTTCTTCGCCATTTCAAACCCTCAACCAATTATGTTTCTCCCTTCCACTCTGATGCTCCATGCCATGTTTACGTACTTTAATTAGTGCTTTAAAATTAAACCTCAATTTCAAGCCACTCTAGAAAAAGACCTCTCTTTGAAACTGGAATAAATAAAATCTTCTGAGCAAATGACAGCTGGGAACCTGGAAACGATTCATGTTAACCTATCACCCTGCCCCCGCTCCCATTCTGAGGTAAACTTAAGAGCACGTGCACAGGGTCTCTCCAGCAAGTCTTCACGCTTCCACTCCTGCCCCCAGCCCTAAAGATGCAGTCCCCATGCTACTCACTTTCTTTAGTTAAAGACACATATCCTGGACTTGCTCTCTGCAAGGCTATCACAACTGCTGTGACGTAATGGCCCCTGACCTGTGATCAAGTCCGGTTACCTGGACAATGTCTGACACATAGAGACACCCAGACGCTTCCCCTCGAGGCCGGGCTACCATTGTCTGGGGGGGCCCCTGACATGCTGGTGTCTGCCTGGTGATCCTATCATGTAGTCAGAGTGAGACGGGCTCTAGGAACCTCTAAGCCGAGAAAAGCAGCCCCCTTCCTAAGGAAGGTGCACTCATCTGCCCCAGTACATGGCGACTTGCGAGGGCTGGGACCCTGTCTGTGCTGCTGAAACTGTATTCCCAGGTAGTATACAGGCCCTCTAGGAAGAGAGGAGGAAGACCATCTTTTTCCCTGGCCCAGGTCTCGAACCAGGTATCCTGGGATGTTCCTGGGCTACGTCTGGAGAGTGCTCAACTGTCAGGCCCTCAGGGCATGCCCAGCCAATCTTTCTAAGCCCCAATTTCCACATCTTTAAAACGGGAAAGATGCCCATCCATTATCTACCCATGCAGTTGCCATGGGAATTAAGAGAGAGAATTCACTTTTCCCAGCACCTGCCACCTGATAAGAACTCGTCAGGCCTCAGTCATCAGGATCCCGCCATTCCCCTGTCACAGGGGAGCCCTTCTGCTCCTTGGTCCTGTGCGTGGGCTCGCTGGGCTAAAGTCACACTCGGAGAGGGAAGGAGTGGAGCTCGGTAGGAGCTCAAGAGACTAAAGGCTTGCACTGGACACCGAGAAATGTATTTGGAGCTTTTGCTTTCACTGACTAATTCTGTGGCCTTGACCGTGTCTTCCAACCTCTCTGAGCCTCTGACCTCCAGCAGCTGCCCTTCTCCATCGCTGTGCACTGTATGGCTCTCTGGGTTAGGAGGTCACTCCTCTGCTAACCACAGTAGCTGCCCCTGAGACTCGCACGCAGGGTCTGCAGGAAGCAGCCAGGCCTGCGTGCTCGTTGGAGGAATGGGAAGCACACAGGCAGCCTGGAGAGAGGAGTCCCTGAGTTCAACAGGCCCTGGAGAATTCCAGTCTAGCAGACGCAGCTCTGACCCACAGCCTGCAGCATCAGACTCCAGGGCTTTCCCTAGTCAGTGAGCTCTGGGAGGAAAAAACGGCAGGGGGCCCATTTCTGCTCAGTCATGGCACCTCCAGGTAGTCATCTATGATGGGGGCTCCCACCTGGACAGGAAAATGGAGTATGAGTGGGAGCCTCCTCTCCACTTGCTGGGAACTGGCTGGGTCACCTTCTCCCACCACTGAAGAAATGAGAATTCCTAGGATGAGCTCATGGAGGTGGGGAAAGAAGGAAGCAAGCGCCCATGCTTTTCAGTCACCTCTCTCAAGCCAGTGCCTCCTCCACTGGGAGCTTTCTTCCTCACCCACGCCTGCTGCAGTCTTCTCCCTTGAACTAAGCACCAAAGCATTGCAGACTCCTGTGTATGACTCCAGGCTGGTTCCCTTTATCCCTGGGGCTATGCCTTCTTACAGGACCGCTAATAGAGTGGGTGGCAAGACAGCTCAGAGTCAAAGTGAACAGGGATCAAAGCCCAGTTCGCTCATTTCGAGCTAGGCAACCAGAAAAACATCACCCATTTGAGTCTCTAAGTCATCGTTAAAATGGGGACAAGAGCACTGAGCCCATGGGCTTGCTAGCAAGAGGAAATTAGTAACCCTTCATGTGCCTGGTGCAGTGATTTGTCCATAGGGTATGCTCAGTAAGTTAAAAACAATGGCTCTGAAAACGGAGGCTGCAAGCTCTGGTGGAGTAGTGGTTTGGTCAGCTGCCTTCCTCCGAGATCGCAGTCCGCCTACATCCCCAGGATTCAGGTTCATATGCCACGGTGCAGGCAAACAACCAAGATGAACCACTAAATAAGTAATATGCTCTACCTCTTCTCTCTCCCTGCCTGCCTGTCTCTGTTCCCCTTCATTCCTGATTGCACCTTTCCATAAACAAATATAAAGAACACCAAGTTCAGTAAGGACGAAACAAGCCCCGTTGTGCTCCGGGACCTTGAAGGCAGAAGTAGTCCTACAGCGTTTGAATGCCCTCAGCACCCACCCCAGGGTCAAAGAAGACAGGAAGTTTGGGGGCCGAAGCGGGTGCAGTCGACTTACAGGCGGCTGAATACAGCACCTCACCCTCCTGTGAGCATTACCCCTGCAGATTTCTTCTCCTAAACGCTATGATTAATACTTGGCCTCTTCTGTTCCAGTCCCCAGGCGCCGCTTTCACCCAGGAAGGCAGTGGCTTCGGGGTGCAGGCTGCTGGCGCAGGGCTGCAGGAAGCGTGCCGTTACCTTGGTAAAAGGGGCATAATTAATCCACAATCTACACTGCTCTCCTTTCATTAAGCCTTCGCGTTCATACCTGAATTAACTTTTCACATCCAGTTAAGGAGCGTGGGAGACTGTCCACCGCAGGTATAAGCACAGCTGAGACAGCAGGTGAAGTGGGGGCTGCGAGGACCCTCCACCCAAGAGCAGGGGCGTCCCATAAGCTTCCGGGTGGGTGGGAGGGGGGTTGTCAGTTTCCAAGCCCCACCCTGTTTCCTGATGAACCACTCTGGAGCCTTCCTCGCCTGGGGTGGGGGCGGGGAACACCTGTTCCAAGATGGGAAGCCAAGTGCCTTTGGCTCTGGAAATGTCCTTTTACTGGCGTTAGGACCTAGTGCGAGGCAGAAGCACACACACAAGGGTTCATGCCCCAGGCCCAGGTGGAAGGGTGAAAACCACGCCCCCCCACCCCCGGCCTCCCTCTTGGGTTTTCTCTAAGGTGAATCTACCTTGTTTTACCTCCCTGAACTTGAATAATCAGCTCATTAAACTGTCAGAAATTCCTTGGCACAGAGCTAGTAGGTGATAAGCTGCCCTATTTGTCTCCTGAGCAGTTACCCTGTGAGTCTTCAGTGTAAAAAGTTTTCCAGGAACTCAGCCCCTTGGGGTTGTGGCAGGAGACAGAGGCTGGCATTCTCACAAATGGTCCCTGGAGGTGGCCCTCCTCCCCCTCTCCTGCCTCCTCCAGAGCCAGGTCTCCTCAGTAAGCAGCATGACATCCACACCCCCAGCCTCCTGCCGGGCACTTCAGGATGTTTGGTTAAAGGAGAAATGTCCCCACCAGGGTGCCTGAAATGTCTCACTAGATTGTTCATGATCTTTGGCTCCTAGTGGTTTAGAATTGAGCTGGAGGAGATAACACAGACAAGGGAGACATGATAGCATGGATGATGGACACTTGGAAAAAAGTCCAGAAAAAGTGCTTGGGATTCCATCACGCGCTTCCCAGGAGGGAAACTTTTATGAGCTGTTTCGGAGTCACCAAAGACTGCTCCGGGGAGGTAGATTATAAGCTAAGTGCTCAACATGCGTGACGGGGTCCTTACAACAGCCCCACGATCTGGACATGGTAATCATCACCCCCAGCCTCCAGATGAGGAAACAGTTCAGGACTTGAGAGAACTGGCAAAGTCACAGAGCTGGTAAGATTATAAGCTGGGCCTGAGTCCTAAACCAGTGCTCCAGACCTTAATGTCTTTTTCCAACCATGAAAACCTGTAAAATTCCAGGGAGGCATTGACAGAGAGACAAAGCACCAAGAAAACGGGAGAGGCAGGAGTCAAGTCTGACTGGGTGAACTTCCAGGCCAGTGGTCAGAACTGGACTCTGTCTTTTCCAGGAGGTAGGTGCTTTTACCCTCTGCTCTAAGACTTCTTCACTGAAGGTGAAGGGTGAAGGGATCTCTGATTTCCCAGGACCCCTCTGGAAAACCCGAACCACCTTTAGGTAAGAGCAGGAGGTCTCTTTGTAGATTCCACCCCCAAGAACTTTAGGGTATAAGGGCTTTTAGTGATCAAATACCTCGTACTCCATTCAGATCAATAAACATTTATGTGCCAGACGCTAAGCACTAGAAATGATTAAGGGAGAATTCTTGTGATCAGGAAAATTGTAGTCCGGTGGGGGGTGATAGACACAAAGAAAAAAATCAATATGAATGATAAATTCAAAGATGGACTGCATGGTCTTCACATTTGGAGGAAACGATATAGGAGCTTAGCCTCAAAGGCTGAGCAGGCGATGGGGAGAACAGGAGAGAATGACTCCCCTATTTAGAAGAAACCGCATAAGCCAAGTCATAGAGGAGAGGAACAGCATGGTTTGTGTTTGCAAGAATAAGCTGATCAGCTTGTTGGAGTATGACCTTGGCGGCAGGGAGTGCACTGCATGAGAGGAGGCTAAAGAGGAGGGCAGGGGCGAAGTCACAGAAGGCTCCATGGACTGACCAAGGGGTTATGGGTCACACCCATCTGGAAGCCAGAAGGTAGGAGAGGCCACAGGTAGATGTAGGCTGCAGGTCAGTCTCTGTGGGTGGAGTCGGGTGGAAAACTATGAACAGGAGACATGGATGGACAGAAAGCAGACCACCGCCATGCTGGTGGCCTCCACAGAACATTTCAATGGAGTAATGGAAGAAGCTAGAGACCCAGGGGTGTGGATGAGCATGCGGCAATGTGTACCAGGCCTGCCTGCCATCTCCTGACTTATGCCCATATCTCCAGTCCTCTTCCCCAAAGAAGCCTCTTTCCCAGTCTCTCCCTTGCAGCCAGGGCACAGCCATGTGACCTAGTCTCTACCAATCAGCCACACCCATGAGATCCTGGATGTGAAAGAGAGCACAGGAAGAAAAAGGGGAGCTGTGTGAAATCCATTTCCTGGTCAGAGTGGCAGGGAGCTATCGGCTCTGGGGTCAGCAATTCCAGACTTTTTGGTGCCCGCGGTCGGTGATCGGTGTTGCGTGCTGCGTCTCAGGGCTCAGCAGTCGAGGTTACTGAAGCCTCTGGTGCTTAACCAGTGGAGAGATGCAGACTCACCCAGTACAAGCTCCAGGACTCTTCTAGCCTTCCCAGAACTTCCAGAAGGTCCCTGAGACCCTTTCACTGATTTTTCTTTTTGTTTAAACTAGCTGGAGTAGTTTCTTTACTTGCTACCAAACACTGGTGGGAAGTGAGGACAAGGGCCAAGGAAGACACACGAAGCTGTTAGGAGAAAAAGGAAGGGAAGAGGGTAGACCACTGGTCAAAGACTTGTAAGACGGGGAGAAGGCCACTGAGCAGGTCTCGTTACTGAGGAAGAGAGTGAAGAGCGATGGACACTGTCATTAGGCCATCTCAGAGCTAAGGAAACTGGGCCTCTGGGAGGTAAACAAGCTACCCCAAGTCTTGAGGACAGTAAGCGGGCATCATTCAGGGGAAAGGACACAGGAGCGGACGTAAGCATGCAGGAGTGGCAGTGTTGGTCTCCTGACCTGAAAACCTCACCTACAAGTCTCTCCTGTGACCGCCAGCCCGGGCAGCTCCCCACGGGTAAATTTCACTCGAAATTTCGAAGCTATACCTGAAGTCAATTTGAAAGAACAGGATGGCCCCTAGGGACAGAGTGAAGACTGAGCCGGTCGGCTAGTAAGAGGAAAAAAGAGACCCACACTCATGTTAAGTGAGTCACACTGACTGAAGACATGAGGCCTTATAGGCTAGGGGTTAGCTCAGCCCCTGAGACCATCCTCGCCTGGAGTAAAATGACCATTTCCTGAATAGCTCACCAGATGGCGTGAAATGCCATCTGTGGGGCAGGCAGAGCTGTGTGGCGTGTGCGTTTGGCTCGTGGCAGAGAGACTCAGGGAGGTGACTCACCCGGCCCTCTGGGTATCCGCTCAGGGCCTGCCCACATGTGGGTGCGGGTGACCCATGCAGACGGAGTCCCGTCTGCTAAGAGTGATTTCTATTCACCATTACACAGAAAGCCTGTCACTCTATCACAATTAAGGGGCTAATTTCTCAGGTGCATTGTCAATGGACCTTAACGACAAAGTCTTGAAGTTTGGTTATTTCTGTGGCGCACGAAGCTTTTTCTTGGCTAACACATTTAACTTTAATTTCAGTAATATTTCCATTAACTACCTGTAATTAAAGCATCTAATAAAGATCAGTAATTCACTTAGTTGGATTTGCGTGGAAAAAAAAAAAGAAAAGAGAAAAAAAATGCATTTGTGGAACTCAAATTCCATTCTTCTGTTAAATGAACATTATGGTTTTTCTGGGTATCTTAATTGAACCTCATTTTTAAAATACGAATATTAAACAAATTCAATTAAGCAAGTAATTTCCCTTTTTAGGAGTGAAAAAAAAAAAAAAAAGCCTTCCAGTAGAGAGCACCTGTGAAGTAGCCATGTGGGCTGAAGCAGCTCAAGCTGCCTCCTGAGCAGGACCTGACCCCGGAGCTCCAGGGATCTGAAGGCTATTCATTCATACCTCAGGACTGCTCGGCTGGAATTCCACAGGCTCCAGCCCAGGGCCAGCGAGACTGACAGCAGAAAGCCAAGAAGTGGAAGGAGCCAGAACAGACAGGTCAACTGGAGTGGGAATGCGGGGAAGCAGCCTAAATCAGGGCCTGGAATCAGCTCTGGCAAGGCCATGAGCACCAAGGAAATGTCAGAGGGAAAGATGTCTCACCCACATGTTGAATTCTCCCCTTGGAGGGGTGGGAATGCTTTTCTGCAGTTTATAGATGCAGAGGTCACAACTGGAGAAGTTGAAATTTGAAATCAGATCTACCTGGTTTCATGACGTGTGAGCCTGAGTCCTCCAAGAAGCAGACTGAAACACAGGATTAGACGTGCACGTGATTTATAAGGGACTGTCTGCAGGAAAACATGTAGAAGAGGCTAGGGGAGAGTAGGAGGGCTGCCCCTCAACCAAAGGTGTGCAGGTGTGACTGGAGTGAAGCAGAGCTGCAAAGAAGGTCATCATGTGAGAGTGTCTCAGGCTGCAAGAAAGTCATGAGAAGGTTCAGGCAATTTCTCAGAGTTCTCAAGTCAAAGTGGTCCTTCAGAGAGGTCCCACGTCTCAGGAGTGGGTCTGTCTTAGCAGCTCCCCCTGCTCAGACCCTGGTTGGAAACAGGATTTCAGAGCTCAGAGCTAGACCTGCAGGTCACCGTGCTCCTATTGCCAGAGATCTGGGGGTTACACCTCACAGTCACCCATCAGTGCTCTCTCTGCCAGTTCACATAGCCTCATTGGGTTTAGACAGATTTGACACCAGAGGCTGGTTAAGACAGGATAGCTCAGGGACATTCATTCGCAGTTGTCCTTTTCAGGCAGAGTTAGGGACTTGGCAAGGGAGTCAAATGTCCTTTTGGTGAGCAAAGCGGAAGGAAGAAAGTTGGACCCAGGCAGGGTTGGGGAGGAGGTGGGGCAGGGTGGTCAAGACTGACAGAACTAGAGCTCCCAACTCTTGTTGGAATGGAAGACTTCCCTGAAAATGTGCTGGACACCACCTAAGACCTGGGCAAAGAAATCAAGTGGGGACATAGGTTTCTGATCTGGCCCACTCAGAGGTTGAGAGAGGCCAGAGGGGTGGGCTGGGGTCTGAGCCACACCCCTAGTATATTAGGTCAGCAGGTTGGTGGGAAGCTGCAGATTGACAAGGGGGAGATACACAGGCACCAGATGGACCTCCCCACCCCAGGCCTGCAGGAGCCTCACCTCACCCTGCTCTCTGGCCGTGGTTTGCAAATCCTTAGGTCTAGGGTGGCATCAAGGGATATGGTGTAATGAAGCAAGGGGATCCTGCTCCTGAAAAATCCATGGGGGCTCTGCATGGGAGAGGCCCTGTTCCACATTAGGGGAGCTTTCAATCTGAGGAAGAAAATACAGTTCTGACCTTCAAAGAGTCCTGCTCTGATGGAAAACTCCAGCTCTGTGTTTTCATTCTACGAACATGAATTGAGCACCTACTGTGTACTTGATAGATATCAGTGACAAAACAAAAACCAGTCTTGCTTTTCTGGAGTTTCCATTCTATTAGAGGATAGAGGATACTTATTCTACTCGAGGTGTGCTAGTGTGTTGGAAGCTGAAAAGAGAAGAGAAGCAGCAGATCAGGGTGAGTGGAGAGGGTGTTGTGATTTTAAATGAGATGGCAGGATGGGCCTCTGTGAGCACAAATAGAGAAACAAGCCATGGAGAGACCTGGGGAGGAGCTTCAAAGCAAATGGGGAGGCCTGTGTTGAGGCCTGGAAAGAGTAGGTGAGCTTGGCTTTCATGCTGAGGGGAATATGGGAGCCAGGGCAGACAGGTGAACAGAAAAGAGACAACTTTATCAAACCCACTCCACTGTTGCGTGGAGAAGGGACTGTGGGTTAGAGAGAGGAGGGAGATCTGATGGTAATTCTCATCTTAAACTTTTGAGGACTCGCCATACTGTTTTTCCATGCACCCATTCTGCATTCCCACCAGCAGTGGTTCTTCTTTCTCCATGTCCTTGGCGGCACCTGTTATTTTCTGTTTCTGTGATAACAGCCTTCCTAAATAATGTGAAGTGCTTTCTCATCCAGGATTTGATTTGCATTTCTCTAATGACCAGTAATGGTCGCCTCTTCTCCTAGTGCTTGTCAGTCACGTGTGCATCTTCTTTGGGGCCGTCTCTACTCAAATCCTTTGCCCGCTTCTTGCATCAGGTTAGTTTGTTGTTATTTTTGACTCGTGGGAGTTCTTTATATAATCTGGATATTAATCTCTTATCAAATATGTGATTTGCAGATATTTTCTCTCACTCTACGGGTTGCCTTTTCACTGAGGTTTTATGTCCTTTGATGACAGAAGTTCTGCATTTTGAGGAGCAGTTTATCTTATTTTTTCATTTGTCGCCTGTGCTTTGGACCAGATAAATCACTGCAAATCAGTGTCATAAAACACCTATGTTTTCTTTGTAGGTTAGGTGGTACGTTCAGGTATTTATCCACTTGGAGGTAATTTTGTGTGCGGTGCTTCATTCTGTTGCATGAGGACACCCAGCTCTCCTAACACCATTTACTGGCAAGACTACCCTCTCGCCATTGAATGATCTTGGCACCCTTGTCAGAAATTTCAATTCTGGGCTTGCTGTTCTGTTCTATAATGAACAGGGTGGATGGCTAACTCTACCCTCTGCCCCCATGGTCCCCCCATGCACTGACACACACACACACACACACACACACACACACACAGCAATACAGCGGCCCAGAGTTCTGACTCAGAGGCTGGGGCACTTCCCCTCTGCCCCCACGCCCACTCAAGTCCCCAGGCATGTTGGTGAGATCCCTTCTGAACCCTATACCCACTGATACCTCGCTGGGCAACACTGCTCTGCTCCCTGAACAGCCCGGGAAAAGCACAGTAACTCAGCTCAACTGTGCAGCTCCGTAATCTGCTGTCAACCTCACAGCTGATGATTACTATTTTATCACAGGCTCATAAAGCCTGCACATGGCCATGAATCATGGACACTGCCAGTGAGAGCCAGGAAACCTGGCCAACTCCAGGGGACGCCGGCATGATGAGCAGCTGTTGTGCTTCGTCTGAATTCACCTTTCACTACTGCTAGGGTCTTTCCCCTGCTCGCTCCTGAAATCAGAGAGCAAGTTGTCTCCCCCTGGGGGTGGAGGTTCCAGCCTCCTCTGCTGGAGGAAGAGTAAATGTCTAGGGTTCTTTGGTGTCACAGGTTAAACGGGCTGACAACAGGGTGCAGAGCGAAATACCTGGGATTTTGAGGCCAAAGACATTGAGCTCTTGGGTCTGCTATTCACTAATTGTGTGACCTTGGCAAGTCACCCCAACATCCTTATCTGTAAAATAGGAATTGTGAAGCTTAAATGAGCTAGTGTTTGCAGCATTTTGAAAACAATAGATCACTAGACACATTTAAATAGCAGTTCCTATTAAATCAGGTTCCAGACAAGCGAAATCCAAATTCAGGAACCAGAAAGGAAGTTTCAGCCAAAGATCAGAGCAGCACAGAAGGCCAGAGGAAGGACGCAGAGCCAGAGCTGAGGCAGGGCAGCGGCTCAAACCAGGACAGAAGCACCTGGTACCACAAACAAAACCAAAGGACCCCAGGATCTTTTAGCCCGGTAGTGTTGAAAGGTTTGTTTAACTGGTGAGTCTTTTTCACATGAAATCTGTATTGGTCAGGGTTCTCCAGAGAAACAGAACCAATAAGATGGGGAAAAGAACAATTAATTATATGGGAAAAATAAATTAATATAGGTGTGTGAGAGAGAGAGAAATAGAGAGTGAGACAGAGACAGAGAAGGGAGAGAGAGAGATCTGTTTTAAGAATTGATTATGAAGGCTAGAAATCCAAAATCTGCCGAGGAAGCCATTAGGCTGGAAACCCAGTTCCAGTTCTGATGGTCTTCTGCTGGCTGAATTTCTCCTTGCTGGGGTAGGTCTGTCTTGGTTCTATTAAGGTCTTTAACTGATTAGATGAGGCCCACTCACATTCTGGGGGCAAATGGCTTTACTCAGAGTACCAATTTAAATGTCAATCTCATCCAAACACACACCCAGACATCTGGAATAATGTTTGACCAAATATCTGAGCAGCATGGCCCAGTTAGGTTGACACAGGGGATGAATCATCACAAAATCTTTGTCAGAACCCCCGTGTAGAGGATAGATACCAGAGAACCTGCCCCATCTGGAAAGGGCTTGGCGGAGTCCACTCTCTCTAGAGCCCCGGGCCCTCCGCAGTGGCTACAGACACTCAAAGGCACCTAGTTTATAAAACCATGGATCTAGGTTCCACTGGGGGTGACCCTCACCTAAGAGGTGGGGTAGCCATTTGTTGATCACTCAGCTGGCTGGTGCTGGCTGCACCATGTCACAGCTCCATGTATCTGACCCATATGCTTCTGGGCGCCCAGCTCATAGCAATGGGCCACGCAGAAGGAAGACGGTATATTAGCTGAACGCATGGGTGAATGAATGGATGCAGGGACAAAGACTATTCAAACATTCTCAGTGTGGGGTAGCCGCACTGAGAAAGGGGTGCAATTCAAGAGGGCAGAATCCATGGCAGGGTCTCCAGACTAAAGCTTCACATCTGCCCTGCGACAAGCAGGACCGATGATTATAATTGAATCCAGAGGAGGCCCTATGTGCTGGGCTGCCGCCATTTGCCATGTCTGACAGCAAATGCAAACGGAACTCTTCCTTGGCTTCAGAATGCATTTGACAACAGTTGTTGCAGCAGATTCACTGTAGGCTGGTAGTGAAATGAGTTTGCATTCTGGGATCGAGTTCAGAGTGCTGAGAGGAGGCACATAGCCCAGAGAAGCTATGACAGAGAGAGAAAAGGGGACACTGTCCTAGAATGGCAAGGTCTGATGAAAGGGAGACCAATAGATATCCTAACAAATGACAAATGCAGAGAATGCAGCCTTGATCAAAACAACAGGGACGCCCTCTGTCATCGGCGGATCTGGGACCCAAGGCAGGCATGGAAGAGGCAATTGTCGCACCCTGGGCAAGGCCTAGGAGCCTCCTCTGGGTGAGGATGGGCCTCCTTATCCCTGGTAATTAATCAGGAAGGGAGGTTGGCATCTGCCCTGTCTCTGTTTCAGGAGCCTCCGGAGGCTGAGAAATTTCCTGCCAGCTGTCAGCACAGCTGTTCTCAGACCCCATGGTACCACAGGTAAAGGGAGAAGGGGGACCACTGGCAGAGAAGGAGCAATGAGTGAAGGAAAAAATAATGGCAAAGGAACATTTTGGCAATTCTCCTTTCCCCCCCCACCCACCGCCCCACCAGATCTTAAATGATGTCCCTTTTAGGATTCTGAGACCAGTGGGGATGGAGAGAGAGAGAGAGAGAGGTATGTTCCTGCGGGGCTCCAGTTCCATTTCTGTGCAAGAAAGACAAACTTGTCCCCAATCTACCTCTAGCACAGTGGTGCTCAGCCCTACCACCCATTACAATCACCTGGGTTTGCTGGTTTGTTTTAAAGACCTGATGCCCAGGCCTCAGCCCAGTCCAACATTCAGCCCCAGGGAGAATCTTTATTTTTAAAAAATAGTATTTAAAATGTTTCTTTTGTTTAAGTTGTTGTATTTATTTCCGGATATTGAAATTGCACCTCAGTCTGTATTTTCCACCACACCCGCCACCAGAGTTCTAGTCCCTTTACTTCCATCCTGTTCCCACCTTCTCTCCCTACCTCCTCCCACTTTCCTGCTATCCACAGTCTTGTAGTCTGTGAATTTTGCTTAGATTCATCTGTTTGTTTTGTTTCTTTATATTCCACATATGAGTGAAACCATGCTGTATTTCTCTTTCTCTTTTTGGCTTATTTCACTTAGCGCGATCTCCTCCATTTCCACCTATCATCGGACACTCGGGTTATTTCCATGTCCTAGATATTGCGTCTAGGGCTGCAGTAAACAAAGAAGTAACTCTTTGAGCTAAAGATTTTATATTCTTCAGGTAGATACCCAGAAATGGAATTGACAGGTTATCTGGAAGTTCTATTTCTAGTTTTTCTAAGGAAATCTCTCTATTGTTTTCCAAAATGCACAAAGTACGAGAGTTTCTTTTCTCTAAACCCTTGTCAGCTCTTTTTTTACCAGTCTTTGATGTTTTGATGTGACTTGATTTACACTTCCCTGATAATAAATGACGATGGGCGTTTTTTCATGTGCCTGCTGGCTATTTGTATATCCTCTCTGGAGAATTGATTTACACTTCCCTGATAATAAATGACGATGGGCGTTTTTTCATGTGCCTGCTGGCTATTTGTATATCCTCTCTGGAGAAGGGCCTATTCAGATCTGCTACCCTTTTTTTGTTTCTGTTTTTTTAGGTTGTTTGGGTTCTTTTTTGTCTGTTTTGTTTTGCTATTGTATTATGTGAGGTCAGTCATTAAAATTTGTGGATCCATGTGTTACAGCAGCAAAGCCTAGCTTATCCTAACTAATATAAGAAGTTTTTGGCTACAACTAATAGGATATGACTGAAAGAAGGATAAAAAGCAGGACAGGAGTTTACTTCTCTCATGTAAAAAGCGTAGGCTTCTGGAACTGGGATTGAACAACAGCTCATCCACATTCAGAAGGACCCGGTTCCTTTCTATCCATTACTCTGTCACCTTCAGTGTGCCTGCCATGTCTCCAGTTGGCTCACAAGATGGCTCCTGCCATTCCTAGTCTCACATTCTCACACCACATGACAGTGTCCAAGGCAGTAAAGGTGGGACAAGACAAAGACACCCTCTCGTCTTTCGCTTTTGTAGGAGAGACCAAAGATTTTCCCAGAAGCCCCAGTAGAATTTCTTATAGCTCACTGGTCAGAATTGGGCCATTTGGCCAGCTCTGACTCTAGAAGGATTGAGAGGAAAGATTGGAGCATTTCCCTGTTTTCTCTGGTAAAGAGTCCTGTGCCAGGTGAGAATGGTGGGTGTCTCTGTCTCCCTGCCAGACCTGGGGAGATGGGGATTGCCTGAAGCCGCCACGTCAAAGGTGGAAGGTTTGTCTGCTTAACATTAACAAGGGCACTTCCTGTGTAGGAGCCTAATTACTAATTGTAATTTATACCTGAGTTTGTGATTTGAGGAGAGCACCAGGGGACTCATTGCTGCCTCTGAGAGGCAAGATACAAAGGCAGGATCATTTGTTTTATTTCTTCTCTCAAAAGATTCTTATGAGGCATGTCTTTTATGGCTGCACACTCCTTATATTTCAAATGCATTCAAGTATCCTTGATGTATTGCTAAGAGTCTGGGTGATTTTTTTTTTTCTTCCAAAGCACTTGTGTGAAAAATACTTATAGGTGAAACTGGGTGATCCTATAGAATAATGTACTTTGCTCTCTTACCAGAAGGCTGTTTACTGGGGGGATCCTGCTCGGAGCTCGGAGCTCCGCTCTCTGTTCTAGTGCCAGATAAACCAAACAGAGCAAAGCCATCCACAAGGACAAAGGAGATGCTCTTAACAGATATTGTGATGACGGGGCCCTGAGGCCATACGGCACCCTGCAAACCTCTCCCCTCCCCTCAGATCACTAACGCCCCCATGGCGCCCCCTTTAGGTCAAAGCGTAGATGACCTAAAGCTCCTCTGAGTTTCCCACATTTACTCGGGGGAATATGAAAGTCAGTGAGTTCCTTGGGGTCTGCTGGCAGGGTATTCAGGACTGAGAGCCAATGGTTGGTAAAATACTGACTTGCCTGTTGGGAAGTAGATTCTAGTCCTGATCCCTGAGTATCTCTCCTGCAATGCAGCCTCATCCACTCCCCTAGGATACCACTCTTCCCGACACCCAGCAACTGAAGGGTTAATCTCTAAGCTTGCTGCCTCCTTCAAGAGCTTTCTGATTGGTTGCTACTCATACTGGATGCTAAATAGTTTTATTGTCCCTTCCAAATGTAGTCCAAAATGATCCATCTGAAGGCTCCTGCTTCAGCTGAAAAATGATAGCAAATGTTTAGTCTCTGCCATAATTCATCCTTTTTTTTTTCCCCCCCACAGGAAAGTAGAGCTTTTAAATGCGGCTCATCAAAGAGTGTCGCTCTAAGAGGCTGCGCAGTGATCACTGGGTGATTTCGGTTCCTCCAACATGTTGCTGGGTGCCTCCATGTAGCTGGGAACCCGGTTCGAGGATCAGGGATCTGAAGTCCTGTTGTCAGAACCTCACTGCACAAATGTCTTTGTGACAGCTAGAAAGGAGCACCTCTTACTCTCCAGCCTGTGCCAAACTTTGCAGGCAAAATTCAACCCTCATTCCCTATCAACTGTTCATTGTTCCAGCCAGTGGTAATTTTCCCTTCTTCCAATTGCTCACAGCTTTCTAAGTTCTAAGTCTAGGTCTTTGTTTATACCGCTTCTGCCAGTGGGACAGCTCTTTCCTTCAGCTTAGTCTTCAAAGTCAATCTCTAATTTACACCATCCCTTCCAGAGCAGAGCCCCAGTCAATCTGTAATCTCCTCTCTCTCTCTCTCTCTCTCTCTCTCTCTCTCTCTCTCTCTCTCTCTCTCTCTCTCTCTCTCTGTGTCTCTCTCTTTCCCACCCTCCCTCCCCCACTCTTGTGTGCTTTAACCTACCCTGGGACTCACATTCCCTTCTCTCCATCATTATTATTTACATCCATCTTGGATCTTGACTCTGAGTTCCTTGCAGGAAGGACCACATAGCATTGATCTGTTACTTGCACAGTATTTAGCTCTGCTAGACATGGAGTAGGCATGTAGAAAATGAGAAAATGTTTATTTAATAATAAAGTGCAGCACTCACCTTTTGAACCTGGAATTGGTCAATTACATTTTCATCTGCTGAGCTAGAATGAGTAGAGCATGAGACAGGCCATTTGTTGGGAAGATTAGGAAAAGGTTTAGAGGAAGTCAGGACCCTAAACCACTAAGAGCCAGCAGGAGGGTAAGGAGCTAAGGGGCACATTCTGCCCGTATCACAAATTTGAAGATGCAACACAGTCCTGAGCATGGCTCTAGAGCCTTGGTGCCTGGGTTCAAAACCTGGCTTTACTATCTTGACCTTGAGAATGTGCTCAATTCCCTGGGTCCAGTTTTCTCATATGTAAAATGGGGGTAACAGTATCATGCCTAACTCAGTGATTTGTTGGAGAGGATCAGTGAGTTCATATACGTAAAGCATTAGAACAGTGGCAAACTGATAAATGTTCACTTAATATATGTTGAATATATTATATTTCCTGGTCTCTCCAAATCTCAGGATAGCCTATTCAAGCTAAATCTCCCATGTAGTCATCTTTTTTTTCCTTCATAATAGAGACGCTATCACAGTAAAGTAATCCCATTTTCTTCTACCTCCAGACCATTGAATATGCCAACTTCAGGATATTTTTTACATTTTCAAGTTAGGAATGCTGGATTTGTAGCTGCTAAAAGCCAGGTTTATCTGCTGACTATATAGGATGTTGTGAAGCTAACAAGACAGGAAAATAAGAGAGAAAGTTGAATGCATCTCCCAGTGCCTTCCTTGTCCAAAATATCTTTTTCCTGCCAGTAAATGGTCTCTTTCACTTTTGTCATGGTACCCAAATTTTGACAATTAGAGACGAATTCAATTTAGTAAACATCTTTTATGAAAAAGAAAGAAGCAGTTTTAGCAAAAACCCAGCCGTCATTCACAATGCTCTGTGAATTTACTACATCAGATTGCCTTTCTAATACCTTTCTGAGACCCCTCCACTCAGAAAGCAGAGATGTGAGCTGACAGGGCAGTTTCACTCAAAACAGGCACTTTCAGAGCATGTTCTAGAAGGACAGGCTGGGGTAACCCACAGTAGAGTGGTCGGGGTGGAAATGGTTGGGGGACACCTAAGCATTCCCAAAGCAATGTCAGAAAACCGAGATCCAACAAGAAAGGCACAGAAGGAACGCTGAATAAACATTGTACATACTTCCGTTGAGCCTAGGGGCTGCCTTGGACATGAATGTCAGGCAGATGTTGCAGCCTAAAGCCATGCAGTACTTCCGGCTGCCCTGAGCTGGTGGCGCAGTTGCAGCTCCTGGATAATGCAGCCCGAGGGATCAAAGCACTGTGACAGCTGGCTCTTGAGTGTCTGCTCTCCCGCTCCTCCCTGTGCCCTGGAATGGGGCAACAGTGCTCTCCCTACAGTCCTCAGAGCCCACTGACACGCCCGTGTGGTGAGCAGGCCCCTCAAATCTCTGTGCTTTCTCAATACTCTGTGCAGCTCCTTCTGCTCCATTTCTGCTGAGAAAACACTTTTCTCAGCCAAGTGGGTGACTCAGAGGTAGTTCCTGGACAACATGGCCAATCCGCCACCCCCCAACTTTAGTCGCCAACACTCTCCACTGAAGTTTGTTAGTAAAGCAATTTAATGGGTTGACAGATGAATCTGAGAATCAGAGACCGGGAAGTGCCTCCGTGTCTAAACTAGACCCTTCGTTTCCCGGATCATGAAGCTAAGATTCACAGGGGCAGGGTGGCTTCCTCAGGACTCCCCCGCAAGGTGAGCGTGGAGTCACAGCTAGAATGCAGAGCTGCTGACTCAGGACCCTCGCCCACGCCTTCAATGACTGCTTCTGTTGCCGGCGCTGAGTCCTGTCTAGCTTGGCGTGTCCACCTATCATTTGTAATTTGAAAGTGTCTCGAAGGCGCCTTTCTCCCCGGTTGCCACTACCTGGGTTCAAGACATCATAATGGACTGTGGAATCCTCTTTACGGCCTAGCACCTTAACCTGCCTCGGTAAGTGTCAGAGGATACTCTGGGCTGCACTTACCTGAAACCCTCACCTCAACTGACTTCAGTCGAGAGTGATCTCCCACCATAAGTCGCTCTCAGCTAGAGGACTCCCACAGCTGATACATGCAATCATTCCATACAGGTTCTCTGCAGATTCTCTGCAGCTCCAATCTACCATCTTGGGCAAGTTGGTCTAGCTCCCCTAGTTATTGACTGCTCCCATCTGTGCCATGCTTAACGTACAGACCATCCGATCAAAGAAAATAAGTCCTTTCCTCAGGGTGTCTTTTGTGGTTAGGGAAGAATCTGTGCTCCAAAGTCCCCTAGCAGGTGTACCCTGGTGGCGTAGTGGTTTGGTCAACTGCCTCCGGCCAAAGCACAGTTCACATCCCTCCCAAGGATCCAGGTTTGCATCCAGGGTTGGAAAGAACCACCAATATGTACAGCTAAATAAAGAAATGCTTCTTCCTCCTCTCTTCCTGCCTGTTTGCCTGCTCACCTTCATTCCTGCTTGCACCTTGCCTTAAAGAAAAGCAAAAAAGCCCCCCAGCAGAATTCTCTTCACTCCTTGGTCAAGGTTAGGTTATATGTTCTACTTTAAACAAATGGCTGTGGCATTGGGAAGCGGGGTCACCAGAACCGATGTAGACGAATTCGGACTTTCCCTGGAGTGTTGGGAGGCAGGGATATACCCAAGCAGTAAGGAGGAATGGCAGTAGACAGGTACTTACCAATACCAGTCACACTTTCTCATGGCCAGCTGAGCAGTTTAGTGTTCACAACTAGAGTGGAACTAAAATGACCGTTCTGTGGTTTACTAGCTGTGTGATGTCAGGCAAGTTAACGTACCTCTCTGTGCCTCAGATTTCTTGGGAGCCTACGTCATAGTGCTACCTACCGGGAAGACTGAGTAAGTTAACAGATGTCAAGTTTTCAAACACACGTCTTATGTAAGAAAACGCACATGAAATCTTACACAGAGGTAGCCCCTCCCACCCTCGTACGCTCAAGCCCAAATTCTTACCAGAGCTGCTACCAGAGCCTCATCATGATTCCAGAACTGACTTGTGTTTTTCAAACCTCGGGACTTCACATCTGCCGGCCCTTCCGCTTGTAAAGACAAACTTCCCACCATCTTTCCTGTTGGCATTTAAGAGCCAGCGTAGCATTACCTCCTCCATAAACTCTCCCCGATCCCTACTGGTGGGCATTAATCTCTTCCCCACTCTGCTTTCAGACCCCTAGCTGTTTCCACTCAGGCTCTGGGGCCTTCTGCCTTTTTTGTGGTCCCAAGCGGGACTCTGGGCTTCCCAGCTAGACTGGGAGCTGCTAGGGGAGGTCCTCCTCTTGATCTGTCTTTGTCCTTCCTTAGGAAATAGCACAGTGCCCCACACATAACGCAGTCTTAGTACATAGAATCGAACCAAAATATACAGTATTGGCCCTGGAAGAGTCTAACTGAAGTCCCATTTTTGCCCCTAGAATCACTTAGCTTCTGACAAAGTCCTAATCACTGGTTAAGCCCTGTGTACTCCAGTGTCACCTGCTCTGTGAAGCCCCTCTGGTGATGCCTTCTTCCGGTGACCCCCCTTCTTCTACAGTATCCCACACAAACCTGTTTGCCTCCCTCTCCAGCCTGGGTGCCTCCTGGGAGCTGGAGTTCTCATTCCATCTTGATGTCTTGGGCCCCAGCGCAAAATTTGGCAAGTAACAGATGCTCAATGCACATTTGCTGACTGAGGCCAAGGGCAGCCTGTGAGCACAACAGGGGGATTTATGTTCGCTGTCTTTGTCCCCTTCTCAGAACAGCACTCCTGGGGCCTTAGTGACTGCTCACACCAAGCTGGGTGCTCAGCGGGGGAACGGTCTGGGAAAAGGAGAATGGGAGTCGCACTGACTGAAGACGCATCCTGGCTGAGGAGATAAACATGTAATTAGTATAATCCCTGAGAGGAGAGCTACACTTCCTGCCCAATGCCTGCCTCCCAGGAGAGAGGCTGCGGTGAGGACAGGCTCAGCAAAAATGGGGATTACATGCTCCTCCGTGCCAAGTGACCAGACTCGAATGCCAGAAGGAAGCATTCTTCTAACAAGGGTCCACTAACGGACACAGTTCTGCAAACATCACGATTCCCCCAGGATTCTGGGTGTTTGCTTCCATGAATGATGTTTGCAATGCGTTTTGCAATTGTTTCTGTTGCCTTCTGCTCATCGCATACTGTCCGAGTCTCTCAAGTGCTTTCCTGTGCTGTCTCTACCAAGCCTGGTACCCACTCTCCAGGGGCCATCCTGCCCATATTCCAAATGAGGAAACTGATTCCCATTGAGGCCAATACACACTTTCAGTAAGTGCAAAGGCTCTGGATCCAGCTTGGAGCTTTCCTGGAAGGAAGTTTGACGACTGAGGATTTCTACCTTTCTGATTACAGGTAAGATACTGGTTTGTCATCAGCATCTGTGGTCTAGAGGGTCACCAGGTGCCGATTTTTTTTATCTCTGCCTATTGTGGGGTGAGGGCAAAGAACAGGGATGTAGGATATAGGAATCTAGGAGAAGTTGTGTGTGTATGTGTGTGAATTTGTATAAGTGTGTGTGCACACGGGAGTATATGAACTGGACCAAGGGGTGAGTAGCGAGCATCCCTTGTACTTTAGCATGTGCAGCAGGGGGTAATGATTGTCCTTTCTGATTACGTTTGGTATCATAATTCATTCTAAGTGCTCGATTAGGGGCAGTGGAATTTTTTCTTTAAAGGAATGAAGGATGAGCAGAGGCAGGCAGGAGGAGAGAGAGGAGGAGGCAGTATGGATTCATCTTATTTAGTTTTTTATTGATTTATCTTATTCAGTTTTGTTTTTGTTCCCCCTCTTCCCCCAGAGACCTGAACCCTGGTCCTTGGGATATATGTGGACTACACCCAGCTATTACTCTAGTGGCATTAGAATAAATCCTTTTCTGTGTTGTTTCTACATGCTGCCTGGTTCACTTGGAAGGGAAAGGGAGTAACTGGGTAGAATAATCATGGCCGCCTGAGTTGATCCTTTTGAGTGAAGGGACAAGTAGGAAAGGGCAGTGGGTAAGGGCGATCCTGCAGACATCTCAAAGAGTGCTACGGCATGCCTTACCAGAAATGTTCTATTGTTACCCCGTAAGAGACAAAAATAGAAGAGAACTGTATTTATCCTGCCAAAGGACAGCACACCTGAGGTTACGGTTCTCCCCAGCCCCTCCCCTGAAAACCGGTGCACACAGAACCATTGATGTGTTAGCCAGGATGGAACAGCCAAGATGGAAGGCGGAAGTCCAAGATGGCCTCCACCGTACCCACTCCTGCAGTGCACACCTGTGTGTACCCTTCCCCTTGTGTATGGGACCCTGGGGATTATGATGAGCAAGTCACTCCCAATTAGGTTATGTTATATGGCCAAGGTGATCAGATACTCGCACCCACCTTTGAAGTAAGACTGCTGCAGCTGACTAAGGAGAGACTCTCCTGCCACCTCTGGAGAAGTAAGCTGCCATGTTATGATAGACCAATGTGATTAGGACCATGTGGTGACCTCTGGAGTTTAGCATGACCCAACCAACAGTCAGCAAGAAAGCAGAGACTCATTCATAAAATCACGAGGGGTGAAATTCTGCCCACAACCTCAGGGACCCTGGCAGAGGAAACTGAACTTCAGATGGATGTTCATTCATCCCTTGCCCAACCCTTGATTTCGGCCTGGGGAGACCTGAAGCAGAAAACTCAGCAAGGCTGCCATGCCTGGGCTTCTCAGCAACAGAAACTGTGAGATAACTAATTCATGTTGTTTTAAGTTATTAATTTGTACAGAGCAATAGAAAACTAATATTCCTAGCTTTGGGGAAAATCTTAGGCATGCCCAGAGGAATAAGTTTCCAATGTTCAATTTCAAACAGTGTCTACATGAACAAAATATTGAATAAGTCCCCCTTTGGCTACTTTACTCCAGAGTTTAGCTTTCCTAGGACACCTGCATTTCCCACCATGCAACGCTCACAGGTGGAGGCCAGCAGAACTGTCTTCTGATGAGAATACTGAGGGCCCAGTGGGCCCAGGTGTAAGAAGATCATGATATGGTTTCACATTAAAATGTGGATTTATATAAAGAAGTAATAGCTTCTAGTTGGCAAGAGTAATGCAATCCAGCACTCCTGTGTGTCATTAATATGAGTATAAATATATTGGATTAGTTTTTTAGAACATAAGTGCAAAATGAACCTATTCCAAACATTCCTCTTTTAAGAGTTTTCCTTAAAGAAATTTTAGCATAAAACCTAACTATATGTGTATAAGGATGTTCATTCCAGCATTGTTTGCAAAAGAAAAAAATCGGCAAGAACTCACATGCCTATCAATAAGCAACTGGTTAAATAAATTGTACATGCACACTGAAATACTATTCAACCATTTAAATATGAGGTTCATTTATATGTGATGGCATTTCTATGTCACATCTATGATATAATGTTAAGGGGGGAAAGCAAATTGCAAAACACTATGTACGGTATTTCATTTTTGTTAAAAGTAATTACATATTTATATGTTAAAATATGCATAGAAAAAATGAGAAAATATAAACCAAATTTTTAGGAACAGTTATTGCTTGAATTATGGGGAATTTTCTGTTTTATATATACTTCTGGATGATGCTGTACGATGCGGGACTTTCTACATTATACCTTTCTGTATTGTTAGAAAAATTTACTATGAGCATTTGTTAATTTTATAATAAAACCAAGCAATAAATATGTTTAAAAAAATTGGATTCACTTCCCCTAGATCCTTCATCTAGCACATGAGAAACTGATGCAAACCAAACTGAATGCTGACAGTCTGATCAAGGCTTCCCACGGGCCTGCAGGACGGTCAGCAGAGGATCTCACAAAGACTAATGGGCAGTGGAGAACTAACTGTACCCAAAAAGTGGTCTGACCTTTGCCCTCTGCTACTGGGAGATGATCCCTAGGTCCTGGGATGTAATGTCTACATCCTGGGAATACCTGGCATAGTGTCTTTCTTCACTGAGGGATTTGTCACTGGGGGATGTCTAACAGCATGATTTATGATGGAGGCTTTGGGCTGCGTAATATCAGTTCTCCCTCCAGAAGGGCTAGAAATGAATATTCAGCCTCACAAGCAATATGTGACAGGGCCCCAATAAAAACTCTGGCCCCTAAAGACTTGGGCGTGCTTCCCCAGTTGGCAGTACTCCAGGTATATTGTCACATGTCTATGGCAGAAAACTAACACCGTCCAGGAGTCCAGAGGGAGGGTACAATGGGAGCTCTGCATTTGGTACTATTTCTGGGCTCTGCCCTCTGCACTTCTTCCATTGACTCAATGCAGTCTGGATCCTTTTCTTTAATAGTTTATAACTGTGAGTTTAACTGTTTTCAGTGTACTTTCTGAGTTCTAGTGAATCATCAAGAGTGGTTTTGAGGTCCTCCTCACCCCAAACTTGCAGCTGGTGTCAAAAGTAGAATGATCCTGTGCATGGACTGTCCCCTCTAACTTCGCAGTTGACTCGACTCTTCATAGCTCATTAGGAATGTCCAGGCTGGCAGAGCATCCACCTCAGAGACACGGTCAGTGAGCAGAAAACATGGTTGCTTAGCGTTTCAGGCCACTGCTGCTGATAATAGTTTTAGGCAGAACAATGGGCCATGCATCAACAGGCCTGAGTTTTAGTACAAATTCTGCTACTCACAGCTTATAGGAAGGAAAGTACAGCAGAAATTGCTCTAAACAGTCCTGGCCCCTGCCGAGGTGAACATATGTACTCAGGGTTGGTGCCCTTAAAAGCTCCCTCCCCATCCACGCAGAAAGTTGAAGGTGTTCTGTGAAGGTGACCAGATCCACCCTGCCAGCTGTGCAGAGAATCTTCCCAGTTTCTGTCTCCTCTGTGCTTTCTAAATTTCGCTGCTGTCTGCTTTATTCCAAGCCTAGTTTCAGATTTGCCTCTCCACTTAGACCGTCTTTCTTGCTTCTCGTACTCATCTTCCTTCAAAGACACTCCCTTTTCTGATATCCTTTCTAGAATTCTGTAGGACCGAACTAGGGTGAAGCAAGTGAAGTGCCTGAAAGTACAAAACTTTAAGGTGATGCTCACTGTTGGTGTCACCCCAGCATTAGCATGACCCTGAGAATGAGCACTTCCTTCTATCATGTATGTCACCTCGTCCTAACCCTGAATCCCAGCTTAGGTCCATCTCCTTGTCCCTTCCTTCCTCTCTGCCTTGATCGATAGGTTTGTCTTCATGATCACACCTGGTCTTTTAAAAAAGTTTCCACTCACCCCCGTGTTCTCCCAGTTTTCTTCCAATGAACAAAGTTCCTTCTAGGCTTTAGGGCTTCGAGCGTGCCATTACTTTTGCCTTGAACTCTGCCTCCCCCCACAACTTAAAGTTCTCCTTGGTCCTCTATTGTCAGCTTAAATATCACTGATTCAGGGAAACCTCTTTTGATTCCTCAGGATACATCAGATGTCCTGCTCTACACTCTCACAGAACATTACACCCATCCTGTGTAGCCCAATAATAATTGCAATTAATTATCTGTCAATGATTTGGTTAGTGGCCACCAGAGTATATGTTACATGAAACTAGTCATTGCAGTTAGAGTCCTGGTGGGAAACAGATGGTCTATTCAGTGGGTTCATCAATTTTAAGAGTCTGAGTAGCCAGACTATGGAGCCATTACTTTTATATCCGAAGAAGCAAGAGGAGAGAGTGGCTTCTAGCATTTGAAGAGAGCTGTGATATGCTTAGGAGACACAGTAGCTGTGGCCTTGGGTTAAGTAGTGCAGACCTGCTAGCCTACAGCCAGCAGGGGAGGAAATCAGGGGAATGACACTCCCAGCTTCTATCTCCTCTCACCTCCAGTCTCCTTTCCCCACTGAACACACCCAACCCGAAGGGACAAGGCAGACGGCCCATTCAGGTTGACCTGGAGGACGCAGGGCAGGGTGGAAGAGTAGATCTGGAGGACTAAATAAGGTGACCATCGCAGCAAGGACACATTTCTCCGATGCATGGCCCCGTTCCTAGCACCGAGTAAGCACATAAAGAAATATGGGTGCTTTATACTCTACATATGAGTGAAAATGTCCTGTACATCTCTTTTCCTTCCTAGCTTATTTCACTTAGTATCATCACCTCCAGGCCCATCCAGAGTGGTGCAAAGGGCACAGCTGCATAGAACTCCAATGAGTCTATAAACCACAGCTTCTTTATCCACCCGTCAGTTGACGGGCATTTAGGTTGTTTCCATGTCTTCGCTATTATGAATTGCGCTTCCATGAACTTCAGCGGGGGACATGCATATTTTTCTCATTAGCGTTTTCGTATTATCTAGAGGTGTCAGGGAGAGGAAGGAGGGAACAAGGTGGTAAGAGAAGGTACTAGAACTCCGGTTGTGGGAGTAATGCAAATTATACACGGACTGAAGGATGATTTCAATACTAAAAATGCATATAGCAATGAAAATACAACAAACAATGAAGCTATTTAAAAAAAAAAAAGAAAACAAATACTGATACTGAATGAAGAAATGAGTTCCTCCCTCGTGCCTACCCCAGGAATATTGCAAGATCAAGTGAGATCAGGTGCATGAAAGTATTCTGTGAACCATGAAGTAGTAAAAAAAATAGGGAAGATGATCATTCTGATTCTGATTCTTCTTCCTATTGTGAAGTCAGTCTCTGAAAGAGAATCACAGTTTCTGGAAAGAGCCAACGAGCTGCACTGACTTTCATGTCTGGCCAGAGCACCAGCCACTCAGGGACCTTTTGGTCTGAGCGCCTGACCAGAAGGCCTCTCTGGATTAAGAATGTGTCCTCGGTCCAGGGGAAGCTTTTGGTGAGAGCCTGTCCATGCCACATGGGCACTTTAGCTTTTCTTTATTGAGTTAAAAATAAAATAATGACATTTTCTGGCAGCAAAATGCTCCTGTTATACCTGGGGACTAAAGGTTTATTGCAACTTTATTAAAATATATTAGATAAATTGAAGAGCTGTGCTCTCCAGCCAGCTGATAGTCACTGTCTCCCTGTACATGTTTTGGTTTTGTATTAAGAAAGTTGTCACAAGTAATTTGGACTGGAGCATGTAGTTATAGACTGCCAAATGTTGATTAATTAAGCCAGTGTTTGGATTAGTTCTGCCTGATAGTTTCATTAGGGAAAATGACTGAAAACGTGGAATAAAGTGGCAAAGGGGGAAGAGAAAGCACCATCCATAAGTGAGACCTCAGACAAGGAAGCCCACCTGCATTCATTAGTGTGTGCATGTGTGTAAATATGTGTCTTTTGAAGTATCCCAGCAAAGCATGGTCCATGGCTGTAAGGCTTCTTAGTGAATATGAATGCTACTCCTGGTATCAGCTCCTTTTCTTTCGACTTTCTCTACACAGCCGCGTCCTCAAGTCAAATTTTCAAGTGATCACTGAAACATTAGCCATGGAGTCAGTTTCCCCAAGCCACCTGGGTTGACCATTCATAGGACCTGGAGGAACAGTCATGCAAGGCCTGACAGCGAAGGTTGGGGCTTCCTTCACGCACTAGGAACCTGGCAGAAATGTTGTGTGAGAGGCCAGATTCTCAGAGAGGCAAGAAGATACTTCTCTCAATCCCAAGGGAGTCAATATTGATGAAAATGGGATTCAACCTGAAATGTCAAGTGCTTTTAGGAATCTATTTTGGCTAATATATAACTCACAAATAAGGAAAGATTGGGCTTTTTCAGGAGTTTTAGGATGCATAGAATTTTTGACTCTCATAAATAAATACATTCATGGAAACATTACATCAGGCATTAATGGTCAGTGCAAAAGAGGACAAAGGCATCGGTCCTTGTCTTTCGATTTTTTAAATATATATGAAAAGGTGTATATGCCTCACCAGCCCTGCTTACCTCCCATGCACCAACACGCACTGTCTTTTCCCATCATAGTTCACTTTTTTCCCATTTCTAACAGCATCATGCTCCCTCCCTACTAGGATTTTCCCCATCCTGTTTCCCACCGTCTAGAATACTATCCTCCCACCTCATCATCTCATCCCCAATTCTCCTGGATAATTTCTACTCATCCTTCTGGTTTCATCTTGGCTTAAATGTCATTTCCTCCAGAAAAGCCTTCCCGGATCACAGACTAGCTAAGAAAGTCCTCATTATGTGTTCCAGAGTGCCCGTGTTTCCCCACTTGTGGAATTCACCACATTGCACTGTTACTGCTGCTTACTTAACTGTCCATAGACAACCCCTCCACACCGCAAGCATGAGAGAGAGAGAGCATTTGTCTGACTTGCAATATCTTCAGTGCTCCACATATTATGTAATCGGCGCTAATAAACAAAGAGGAGTTAGTAGCAAACACCTAATCCAAGCATCTAGTAAGAACAGAGGGAATGTGGGATGTCACTTCCCTTGCCCAGAACTGTTTCGTCCTCTGTAGATGGGAGCAAAAGAGATGACGGTCCACTGATGGCTCTTTCCCACTAAGGTACAGGATTGCTGTCTGGGCTGATCCAGTTGGCCAAGAGGCGATTCCCTTGTCCTCTGGCTGCACTGAGCCCAGCAGCTGGTGGGACCCTAGAGAATGAAGTCCTCAGGAGAGAGGCCTCTGCCGAAAACAAGAGCAGCGAGTAAATGGGAATAGTGCAAATTCATCCTTCCCTGCTTCCAAGAGTTCTTCAATTAGAAGCCTTCTGTCAACTGCCATACACACTAGAAGGGCAGCATTTTATGTAAAATAACCTACTTGCATTCATGTTGGTGCCTTGCGACACTCAGTCACCGGACAGAACAAAATTTTTCTCTGGCCTCAAAGGCTAGACTTAACATCATTTTATAGTTGAAATCGGGACCAATTGGAACATTATGAAACATGGAAGCTGTGTGTGTGCTACACACACACACACACACACACACACACACACACACACACACGCGTGTCCATATGCCCTGGAGCGGGGTGGGGGGGGGGTGTTCAGACATGAGGAGTGGGAGGGTTTGTAACATCCCAGGTAACTAGTTTAAATGGTTTGTTTGCCCAAATTACCTTTGAGCCAACTGTGATTGAAACCAGGACAGAACTTCAAGCTCTCCAGGACCCTGGGATGCTAAATTGGCACAATCCTGGTCAAACCAGATGTACAGTAACCCTGCATATGACATATGAGACGTAGATGCAGTGGCACAAACAGAAAGAAGAGACGTAGATAGAGATATGACTGCAGACTAAGAAGGTCTGCAGAATTGTTGAGTCTACAGGGCGAGCTGGTGAGAATAACCAGTAGACTGCGGTACTCGAACTTCTGTCTCAACAAATCATTTCCTTCCCTCCCCTTCTCCAGTCATTTTCATTTGTTCCATCCAAGATGACTTCAATGACATCAATATAGGCCTTAACATAAGGGGCAGGGACTCTTGAGCTTGACAGTCAATACCTTTACATCTCTTCTCTGTGGACTGGCCCCTTGTCCCAGGTTCTAACGCTGCCTATTTTGTTGGTCTCCCAGTGAACTCCAGATGGCTTTTTCCTTTCCCAAAGTATAATTGCAGGGTTTTGTCATCCTTCCAGGCTTCCTCTAAACCTCATCTCCCTCTAACATTTGTAATAGAAAAAAAACAAAAATCCACCTCCCAAAGGTAGCTGACATAATAGCAAATTTTGATTGGCTACTAAACTTTGATATAAAGAAAAAAACAAAAAAATAATACAAGCAGAAACATGATAAGCTGCCCTCAGGGCTTAAAAGTCCCCCAGGCACAAACATTAACAAAAAGAGCTTCCAGAAACCCAGATCCTGCCCTTCTGTTTCTCCCAGCTTCTCTCCCTACTTTTGTCTCCTCAGCAAGAAAAACAAGTGAACACACCTCCATTCATTTCTTTGTTTCATTTACTTCCATTTTCTAAATAATAATAAAGCTGCTAAGCATACCTGGAGGCAGGTAGGTGTGTGCTTCTGGGCTGTCACTAGAGAGTCAGACCAGACAGGAAAGAGGCTCCCTTCTCCACCCTGGAGGGTGGGTCTGATCAGGTGAGCAGACAGTTAAACTGAAACTCCCTGAGCTCACAGTATGCTGTAAACCAATACCTAGAAGAACCTGCAAACAAAAGAGACGTAGAGTTTCTTGCAGCTTCGCTATGTGCCTTCTCATTGGTAAAAGGCTGGGTTAGGTGTAAAGCAAGTCTGTCTGTCACAAAAGGTAAGCAGATAGGTGGGTATGGCTGTCCTATACATGCAGCATTGCAAGATCAAGGTTAAAGGTGTGGCCTTTGGCGTTAGATCTGGATTTGAATTCTGGCTCCCTTGCCCCTCAATGGAACCATCCTAGCTTGAGTTCTCCTATAAGCAGAACCCACATAAAAGATTCGAGGGTTATGCCCAAGTGATGTCAGGGAGAACCCAGAACGGAGTGGGAAGAGTGAAATAAGGAAGGGAGGAAGCCAACACCAACTCCGGAGAGCAAGTCCCTCTGAGGACACTTGGGCCCACCGTTTGTGGGAAACTCTGGGGGATGTGTCCCATATCCCAGAGTTTGTTTCCAGAGAGATGAGAAGGCTGGGACGTGCCCACCAAGACTCATCCTTTATTGGTCGAGACTGCTCCCAGACGGTACCTGCACCCAGGCCTAGTAGGCTTTCTTCCAAAGAGCTTTGCATAGAAAGCTCTCAATGTGGGTGGGAAAGGTTTCAATAGCATCTGCTACTCCATTGCATAAATTTGGAACTCCAATACCTTTGCACAAGTTAGAAAAATCAGGTAAATCATCATACATATTCTAATCAGAAAGACCGAGTTTAATGCAGAGTTTCCGCAAGAGGGAACAGACTTCAGGATCTGGTTTCCAAATCCCATGATCCTGGCTGGACCACCCAATGCCTGAGTGTCTTAGAGCCCCCACAAGCCCTGTCTTCAGTAAGGAGTCTGAATTTATTTGGGGGACTTCACCCCTGTAGGGCCAATATGCAAAGTTGCTGCTACATACCAAACTAGAGCATCTCCCTCCCCAAGAAACCTCATTTGCTTTGAGTGGTGAAAGAGTAAGGCGGGACTGGAACTGAGTCATCCAGATGGCACACTCACGGTGTGGCCTCAGGAATGAAACCCTCCCTGTGCCTCAATATCTTCCTTTCTAGTCATGTAATAGTTCACAGACTTCTCAGAGGCATGGTGAGGACTGAATGCAAGAAGGTCATTTAAGTGTGGGTATGGCTTCCACTTAGAGCACAGAGCCTGGAAGAATGAGTAGCACCTGTTTTCCTTCCATGGTCCTTGAGCCCACCTGTCCAGGCACCCTGCTAGTCTCCTGACCAATCTTCCTCTTGATGTGAAAACCTCAAGGACAGAAAAATTCCAACTGCACGTGGGCCAAGAGGCATCACCATCTCCCAGAGTCGGTCTGTCCTTTGTCCCTGTGATGCAAAGATGTGGTTCTGGGACCACAAGAAGCCAGCCAACTTGGTGAGGAAGGGCAGCAGGTACACGGGGAGGACCCCTGCCTTTGGGCCGGGGTTTGCTGCCTCGCTGCGGTGTCCTGGCCCCATCCTTCTACGATTTATGCCGCACTCTTCCCTGCGGGAGTTGAGTTGGACTCGCACACACAACAGAGACTCTTCTGTCTCTTTGGAAAAGGCCAGAACAGGCCTTTTTCCAACATCTGTTGCTGGTGTGGGGCGATAAGGTCAGCTGAGGTCTAGCAGGATTCAAGAGAAGCTGTCACCATTACCTTAAATTATAAAGACAATTTAGATATGAAATCATCTGCAGAAATAAGCTTTTGCTATTAAAGAAGACTATCTTAAGGCAGGGCAAGCATCTAGAAGCAAGGTTTTATCTCCTCATGTGAAGACCCCAGCCTCTCTTCTGATCCCACCAGCCCTTCTCCCTTTCCTTCACAAAGGACATAGGGCCACAGTCTCACTTACCTTTAGAATTTAGAGCAAGGTAAATTCTCCAGACATATCTCATTGAATTTAATTCCTTTCCCCTACTCATCTGCCGGAAGTTAATTTGTTTGCTCAACCAGCCTGAGAAGAACCTCAGTGAGGAGGAAATTTTCACTACACCCTACAAGTGGAAGCAGAGAGATGCGAAGAGACCTACAGCCTCCTCAGCATGGCCGCTGGGAAGGCGGGGAGGTCAGGAAGGCCAGATAAGGCCACTGGACACAGTCCACAAACATCCCAAGGCCCCAGTTTCGAGACCAGGTCTGGGAGGAGCAACCAAGATGAGCAATCAAAGAAAATAAGTCTCTCTTCTTCATCTTTCTCCCTGCCTGCCTACCTGCCTGCCTCACCTTCATCCTGCCTGCACCTTTCCTTTCAAAAAAAAGACAGCGTTGTGTGCGTGTGCGTGTGTGCGTGTGCATGTGCACCTCTGGGTGAGTGCTCGCCGTGAGTGTTCCCGCTCAGAAACAGCCCAGGTAATGAGGCAGGACGCAGGTGGCTTGAGCACATACAGGGACTCCTGGGGGACCAGCTTGCCTCTCAGGAGGCGCTGAGTCGGCGCTGCTGAGCGGATGCTCAGTCCCATTGCAGGTCCCTCCCCAGCGTCAGAGGGTGACCCATGGGTGGGAGTCAACGCAGACACAGTCTTCCCTCCACTTCTCCCTTTACTGCCATCCTGCACAGCCCAGCAATAACGAGCAGGTGCCAAGCGGCTAACCAGAACCCTGGGGCCCCAGTCCGTCCTTCTCTCCTGGGAGTCTCCATTCTTCCTTCTCCCAGAGTTCAGATGAATCCTGCTCAGATTTCCACTTCCCTCCTAGACTGAAGGCCCCCTGAGGCCGTGTGCCATCTATTATTCATCTTTTGTTTCACCTGCAGTGTCCAGCGCAGCACCAGGAGCTCAATAAATGTGTGTCAGATAAAGGAGGTGCCTGGTGTATGCACTGTGTGTCGCTGGACCCAAAAGTGGACTGCGGGCAAGTCTAGGAGGGTCCACGCACACCTCACAACTTGCCTCCACCCTTGCTCCCTGCCTCTCTCCCTTCTGTCGGTCCTTCCTTCACTGGGGTTTATCAGACTTCGAGCGCTGTGCTGACAATGTCTGTGGGTCTAAATGAGATGCATGCCCTTGGCGTCGTTGGTGTCTGTGTCTGGTTTGGGACACCGCATCTTTAGAAGACTGGGAAGAGCATGGAGGGATTTAGTACGCGGCAGGTGAAGGAGTCACATCCACTAACATGCAGAGAACAAGCTTCAAGTTCCTTAGGGATCTGAAGATCAAAGTGACTGGCCAGCTGTTTGATTGTTCCCTAAGAAAGACGGGAGGGAGGGGAAAAGACACCCAAACCACTACAGAGGTATCAAGGATGAACCCTAGGAAGAACTTCCCAAAAGAGGGGAATCCCTGCCAACTCCCCAGCACTCAGTCAATTCCAGGCATTTATACTCCCATCCAACCTTTTCAACCCCTCAGCGGAGAGGCCGTGTTATGAAGAAGCCATTTTACCAGTTAGAAGCAGACTTCAGATGGTAAGAGGAGGTCCCTGTGATGTGGAGCTGGGATTCCCACCCAGGATTTACTGACAAAGAGGGATGGGGTGCACTTGGCTATGACACCAAATGATGACAATGACCCAACCCTGCAGGCAGGCCCAGTCTGAATCAGCCTCCTTTGATCCCAGGAACAAAGGAGTCTGCAGTGTCCCACAAGGCATAGGACACAGAACAGACAGCCACTTCGTTCAAAGCCCTCTCCAGCCTGGCCGGCTCCCAGGCCAAATAACCGTGTCCTCTGTGACTTCACTGTGGAGGTCACACAGGAGGCCAGGCCTGCCTCTGGGGCATCGGGTACTGATCTTGTCAAGCGCTGCCAGGTCAAGTCGTCAGGCTTCAGGACGAATCTCAGGGACTGAGTGCTGCCCTTGGGCTTTTATTCTTGGAAAGCCTCAGCCTGGAGACAGTCTGACCAGAGCAGAGACATGCGAGGGTCCAGTGGCTGCCACCCTGTCCCCAGCCCTGTTCCCAGCAGTCTCGGCCACATTCACAGTGCATTATGTCCCCCAGACCAAACCACCTTATGGGCACTTTCTCCTTGGAGGATATATGAGCGGTCCTAAATGTCCCAGTGTCTCTGTGTGGGGCTTTTTCTTTTTGTTTTTGTTTTTAAAGGAAATATGCAGACAGGAGTGAAGGCAAGTAGGCAGGCAAGAATGAAGAGAGGAGAAAGAAGCACTTTATTTTATTTAGTTGTTCACATCGATTGTTTCCCCAGGCCCCAGATCTTAAACCCAGGACCTTAGGATGTGGGACCGCTCCCAGGGTGTCTTAGACCATTAGGCCACCAGGGCACTTTCCAGAAGATCCTTATCCTCACCAAATCACAGCTCCCCTTGTCAGACAAACATCTGATTCTGAGAGTGAGGGTACTGGTGTCTGAGGATCCTCACTCTGTCACCAATGTCTTGACAATTATCCACCCAGATCCTCATCTTTAAGCGGTTCGTCCTCATGTATGGCAGTTGGAAGAAGGAGATGAAATGTAGCCCATACCTTACCTGCTCAGTGCTGAGCTTTGACTCTGGGTAGGCTGAGTAATGGCCTCGCAGGAGTTCACATCGCGACCCCCAGGACCTGTGGCTACCTTTCATGCTCAAAGGGAATTTGCAGGTGTGATCAATTTAAGGATCTTGAGATGGGAGATCATCCAGGATTATCCACATGGGCTCAACATGCTCACAAGTGTCCGTAAATGAGGAAAGCAGGCGAGTCAGAATGGGAGGAGATGACGATGGAAGCAGAAGATGGAAGGGGCCAGGAGCCATGGCTTCTTCCAGAAGCTTGAAAGGCCAAGAAACAGGCAATTCCCAGAGCCCCCAGAAAGAACACAACCCTGGTAGCATCTTCATTTCCAACTTCTGCCCTCAGGGACTGTAAGATGATAAATCTGTGTTATTAGAATTCAACAAGTTCAGTTTAATGGTTAAGTTCACTGGACACCGTCCACATTCTAAGGCCCCCGGTTCAAGACCCAGTGCCCAGGCAGCAACCAAAATGAACAATTATTGAATAAAAGAATTAAAGGGCTCCTTCTTCCTTTCTCTTCCTGCTTTCCATCCTCTGTACACCTTCATTCGTCATGGCACATTGCTTTAAAAAAAAAAAAAAAAAGAAGTCACCAGGTCAGTGCCCTTAGCTTCAGGAAACCATATACTGCTAGACACTCCAGGGAGGGGATCCTTCGCATCAGGACGGCTGCACTACGGTTCTGCAGGGACGGAGGCCTGTCGCTAATGTCTCTCTCTGTAGCTGTCAGAGCATCGGGCACCTGGCTCTGCAGGAAGCATCCCTTCAGAGAGGCCCTGAGAGGACAGAGGTCCCTGAGCCAGGCTTGAGTTCCAGGTCTACTTACACAGTGCAATCTTGGGTAAATCGCATTAATGATTTGATCACCAACTGCTTGCTTTCTTTCCTTCTTTCATTCCTAATTCCTTTCTTTCTTTCTTTCTTTCTTTCTTTTCCCTCCATCCCTTCCTCCCTCCTGCTCCCCCCTCCTTTCCTCTCTCCCTCTCCCTCTCTCCCTCCTTCTGTTTCTCTCTCTCTCTCTCTTTCTCTCTCCCTTTTTTAAAGGAAAGGTACAGGTAGTAATGAAGGCAAGTAGGCTGGCAGGAAGGAAGAGAGAGGAAGAAGTCTTTTATTTTATTTGTATTTAGTTGTAGGTACTTGGTTATTCTTCCCGGACCTGGGACACAAACCTGGGTCCTTGAGATATATTTGGACTTCGCTTGGCCAGAAGCAGCTGACCTAACCACTACTTCACCAGGAGCCTCAATTTCTTGATCAATAAATGGTGATAGTGATACCCAACACACAGGTTATGCATATTAAACCAGAGAATGAAGATTTCTCCAGCATGTGTGATATCATTGTTCCTTTTCCCTTTTCATCCCCGAAGGCACGTACGTGTTCAGCTGTGTCTCAGTGAGCCTCACTTTTCACAATGACTTGATGGTGATCTTGACTCCACACACATAGAATCCCCTTCTTCTCCCATAGCTAATGGGGAAGCCTGCAGAAGCAGCTCCAGGCCCCACTGGGACCCTTTTGACTTACTTGCAAAGTAAGGATCTCAGTGCTTCCTGGGTGCTGCACCACATTTTTCCATTCATTCATTCATTCATTCATTCATTCGTTCATACCGAGAGCTCACTGAGCATTACGGTGACCAAGTGAAAGCAGAAGAGCCCTTGCCTCTGAGGTGCTCACCGTCCAGTTTGGGGAGAGAGGCAAAACTCACTGGTTCTGTGCGGTTCATGATGGGACAGAGAACGCAGATTCGCAATTCTCACGAGTATTGGACGTTCTGCAAGGAACAAGACCGTCCTGCACCCCGAGGTGGGGGGCGCCTCGGGAAGGGCTGTCTGAACTTCACCTTCTGCGACCCTGCACCTGAATCAGATGAATGTCTTTCCTCTTCTGCAGGCCTCCAGGGAAAGGATTCTGGGGAGGCTTCATAAGGGGTTTTCTGATGATGGCTCCCTGGAACATTCCCTGTGTTTGAACAGCACTTCTTGAACCCTTGTTCTGGGTCAATTCTGTTCAAAAGCCAGTGTCTCCTCTCTCGATATTCATATCAAACAGTTGATGGATTAGGGGTGATGGGCAGTCACAGATGGGAATGAAGCGGGGTCTCAGGGAGGCTGGCCATCTGGAACTTTATTTGTAAGACACCTCTAAGCACATCCAGATGTGAGGTGTCTCCACCAGAACTGTTCCTTGACTGCCTATCAGTCAGGACCTTCCTCAGAACCAGGGGTCTCTTCCTGCCCCCTCTGCTCTGAAGTCCACAAAGAAACAGCAGAGACCACAGGGCTGGGGAGGGAGGCACCCTGGCAGGACCCAGCCCTCTGCCACTCCAGGGAGGGAGACATTTCCCATGGCAGGCCCAGAGCAGATAGCAGCAGGCTTCCCTCAATCACCTTCCAGCCTGCAGTTCACAATAATCCTAGATAGAAGGGGCAGGCATCTTAGAGAAGAAAATAATAGGAGGGCGATGTGCCTGGCTTTCTATTTCTAACAGACAATATCACCATTGATCAAGTCTCTTGAGGGAGGAGGGAGGAGACCATAGTCCTTTAGTCCTTGGTCAGCCAGAAGGTTAAACCATGCCACAGACCTTGTGGCATCCCCACTGCGTGCGGGCACTGGGCCCGGCACCGGGCTGGGCACAGATTACTCAGGTCTGGTTCCTGCCATCAATGTGCTAGTGACAAAACACAATCATATCTTGATCTGTCAGCGCCAGGAATGTGAAAACAAGGAAAATACTACCTCTGCCTTTAAAGATTCTATAACTTAATTCACTCATTCAAAAGATATTCTTTTTGTTCCTGGTGTGGGAGTTACTGGGCTAGGCTCTGGGAATCAGAGCTGAATTAGACAGAATCACTACCTCTAAGGAACTTGCATTTTCCTGGTGCTGCCTGAACGGCCCTTGCAGGGAGCTGGGGTGGAATTTTGGCATCCTGGAGCCCTGGAGGTTATCGGGGCCACACTTCCATTTGATGTGTTACTAAGGGTGTCCATGAATCTCTTTTAGTCAATGATATAAAATTGGAAGTGTCTGGGTGACTCCTCTGGGAGAGTTTGTGCAAAAGAGACAATAGATCTGCCACCTGTCTGACTTCAGGCCTTTTTCCTGCTCAGAATGCAGATGTGACATGTGGAGCCACAGCAGCCATCTTGTAACTCTGAGGACAAAAGCCTCAAGCTTAGGAGGACGATGGAAGGACAGGAGGGACCTGCATCCCCAATGCTACATTGAAAAGCTGCCATACAATTCCTGGATAGTGTTTGTTGTCAATTGTTTTTAATTTTAGATATTCATTATCAATTGCCATAATAAAGAATCAAAAAAAATTTATTATTCAGAGCTTCTTTGTTTCAGAAATCTAGACACATCTTAATGGGTGCCTCTGGCTCAGGCTCTCACGTGAGGCCACCGTCAAGCTGTCAGGACTGACGTCATCTCAAGGCTTAACTGAGTGGGAGAGTCTGCTTCTCAACACCGCACGCAGTCTTCTGTTTGTTCATTTCAGTTGCCCATGATATGGTATCTCCCTGGGTGTCTTTACAAGGTGGCAGCTGTGACCTGAGAGATGACCAAGAACACCCGAGGTGGAAGTCACAGCTTTTCTAACCAAATCCCAGAAGTGGCGTGGTGGCCACAGCAGGAAGAGCAAGCTCGTTAGGAGGCACGGAAGAGCCTGCCGCCCACAGCCCCTGCTGATCTCTTCCTCCACAGCTCAGATGAGCCCCTGATTATTTTTTTAAAGGAAAGATGCAGACAGGAATGAAGGTGAGCAGAGGCAAGAAGAGAGAAGAGGAAGAAGCATTTATTTAATTTATTTAGGTAATTCATCGTGGCTGTTTCCCCAGCTCTGGGACACGAACCGGGATCCTTGGGATGCATGTGAACTGTGCTGGCTGGAAGCAGCTGACCAAACCACTACTCCACCAGGGCACACCAAGTCCCGTATTCTTCTCAGTGACTATGACTTGAGTTTTCTGTGATTTACAGTAAGCACATTCCTGGTAAGCATAACAGCATTGTGGCCAAATACAGCATTTACCACGTGCCAAGTGCTTCTGAATGCTTTACCTATAAAAACACATGCAGTCCTCAGAATAACCCTAGGAGTGGGGTACTTCCATCTCCCCCATTTTACAGAGGAGAACACAGAGGCACAAACAGGTCAAGTGGCACAAGGCCACGGAGTGGCAGGTCCACCGTACTTGCAGGCCATGTGGCTCCAGAGCACAAGCTCTTAATTAAGCACCCTGGTCCTCATGTCCATAGCGATCCTCCAACACGCCACACCTGTCTGGATATCAAAAAATCACCCCTGTGGCGCACCCTGGTGGCCTCGTGGTCTATACACTGGGGCATAGTCCCACATACATCCTGAGGTCTCAGGTTCAAAACCCAGAGTCGGGGGGAACAACCAAGGTGAACAACTAAATAAAAAGGGTGTGATTCTTCCTCCTCTGTCTTTCTGCCTGCCTGACTATTTGCCTTTATTCCTGTCTGTTCCTTTCCTTTGAAAAAAAAAAACAAACAAACACCCCTGTGGTGATGCTTTCCCTGGTGCTGCCAGTCCCCCCAGTTCCACGTATGAAATTTATTACTGTCTCCTGAGCCCCCATTACACTCTCTGCACAGACCATAACTGCTTGTGTGGCTTTCTCTCCTGCTGATACAACAGGAGTCCCCATGTTCCACCAGGATCAACTGGAGAAACTGCTAAAAACACAGAAAGAATATTTTGCACTACTCCCTAGAACCCAGGCACCTGTTTAAGTACTTGACTCTCTTAACACACAGTATCCTCACCACCACCCTACTGGGCAGGCATCACCCGAAGCAGAAGCACAGGCACAGAGAGGGTAAGTGATGAGGCCACGGTCACCCAGCTGGTGAGTGGTGGAGCCTGGGACCTAGACCAGCGCCTTGCACAGCACCGTCCTGTCCTATTCCCCCTTTTCCCCTTGCAGGTGACACAGAGTGACTTCTAGGCACTTTAGGGGAAGCTTAGAGAAATTTATGACACAACATTACTTATAAAAAGTAACCTCAGGCCAGCAGGAGGCAGTGGGGGCCCCAGCCCACTGTGACAAACTCAGGTGGTTCAGGGAGACCACTTGCCCTCTGCTTCCCCCCACCACTGGCATTCAGCCCTGCTCTAGAGACAGTTTGGACAGGAAGACAAGGACCAGTGCCTTCCACATTTGTTTTCTTAATGCACCCGCCAGGGGAGGACAGGGAAGTGTGTGCCGCCACAGCCCCTGACCCTCCAGCCAGGGCCCTTCTGCAGTGAGGGGAAGGAAGAGGGCAGCCAGTGCTCCCCCACCTGTGGGGTATGGGTGACCCGGGGGCCTGATGCGTCACTGCTGGCTCCCGGGAGGACTGTGGAGGAGATGATCTGTGGTTCTCTGAAGGCCTCCTGAGTGCAGAAATGTTTAAAAGCCTTAAATAAATTCCCATCTAATTTCAACTCACTCCCATTTACAGCTCGAGCTCTCAGCCAGAGCATGAAATGAGCGGGCGGGTTTCTTCTGCCACCACATCTCTTCCATGGGCCCGGGGGACCCACTCCAGGACCTCGTGGGTCTTTCCATCTCAGATATCTATGGCTTAGCTTCTCCTCCCATCCCCGCCACGTGGGCCTCCTCCCACCCAGCTCCTTGTCCAGCCAGCATTGCTCAGGCATCTCCCATCCTCCTGATCCTCTGAAAGCGCTAGAGAGGAGAAGGGCGGTTGAAACCGGCCTCTCCTAATGCCACTGACCTTCCAGAAACCCACAGAGAGCTGGCCATTCATTCTGCTGTGTCTCAGGTCTTTTCTCCTTCATGAGAGGCCTCTGAACAGTCATTGTCCTCCAGGCCACCTGCTTTGTCGACCCCCCCAACGCTGGGGGAAGAGCTCATCTCCATCCCAGTCTGCCCTCACACTCTCCAGCCTCGAGGGCGGTCCCTCAGGCCCTTAGGTTCCACACACGTTGGCTCCTGGCTCTCCGCACCTAGTGTCCCCTCCACCTGCCAGGCTCTTTCTGGAATCCACAGGGCCCCCCTCTTCCTGTGTCACTCAGCTCCCTGCTAGGAGATCACCTCTTCAGACAGGCCTCTCTGGCTGCTGCTGGCTCTCACCTCCTCCAGCTGCCTTCTGTTTTTATTGCACTTCTCACATTTGACATGTTTAAGGAGTGTGAACTGGGGCTGGGGTGTTTGCTCTGATATAAATGTTTAGAGACCATATATAACATAGATGCATAATGCGTTCATTTTACCACTGTCCATCTGCTGTACCAAAATGCAATCCCCTCGCGGGCGTGAGCACTCCTCTGCCCTCAGCACTCAGAGCAGCACCCGACCCCCAGCAGGCAATCATGCAGAAAAAATGCGGCGATCAGATGAAAAGGTGGATGACGGTGTGAATTAACCCAGGGAAATCAAGCCAGGGGCTGAGAAAGCTTCTGGGGACAACCCTGCCTGGAGTTCCCTCTCAGTCTCGCCAGGCACCCCGAGGTCAGTGCAGAGGCCTCGCAGTAGTGCTCGGCCATCGCTGCGTACATCACAGGCTGCAGGTCTGGGGCCAGCCGGCGTCAAGCAAGGCTCTCCGCGTCATTTTCCAACAGCGTGTGCCCACTCTGTCTCTGTGTCTCCTTTAATTAAAGTGCGGACATTGTTTTGTAGACCTGATGCTATTGCGCATGTAAAAACTACAGTTTTAGCGTTAACATAGCTTTCTCTTCGCACTGAGAAACCAAAAAAGTCAGTGTGCCTGCTTTGTTGTGATATTTGCTTTATCTCTGGGTCCTGGAAGAGAGCCTCAGCATCTCTCAGGTGTGCCTGTCTGAAAGCTGAGATTGGGAGCCAGCTGGCCAGGCTCTGAGTCCCCACACTGCCATGTGTTGGCTCTGTGACCTTCACATGAGCTGAACCTCTCTGCACCTCTGATTCCTCATCTGCACATTGGGCGTCAGAGCGCAGCCTCGTAGGCTATCATGAGGATTAAATGCTGGAGTATTTGCAAAATGCTTCCAACAGCGCCAAAGACGCTCAACGCTCGCAGGTGACCTGTGCATGGTGGCAGGTGGAGCCCAGGGAATGTGACCTGCCAGGGTCCCCACCCCCTCACCGCAGGCACTGTGGGGAGAACCCCGGCTCTGCAGGGGTCCTCTCCAGGCTCCTGCTGTTGCTGGGCCTGCCAGGGAGGGAGGACATGGTCTTCCAGAATTCTGAGGAAGGGTACCAGTCTCAGGCTGAGCAGTGGGCTCAGGACACTGAGAGAACAAAAGTAGGCTTCCCCAGAACCTGAGGCGGATTGTGGGGGACAGAGAGAGACAGAGAGACAGAGACAGAGAGCGAGTGGTGGGAGAGATGACATGGCTCTGAGGGAGGAGTGGAGGAGGAGCAGTCTGGGCCCAGGCAGGCATTCCTGGAGGCCACCACCTGCCGACTGTGGCGTAACCCAGGGTCGGGGCAAAGCTGTCCAAATGAGGGGCCAGGCATCGTCCTGAAGACCTGCTCTTAGGGGTGAGGTTGGCAGAGGGCTGGCACCTCAGATGACAGGCACTCACTCAGAACAAGTGTGTGGAGACTGTCCGACTGTCTGAAGGTAAATCATGTAGAGGGAAGGGCGGGGCAGGGAGGGAGAGGTGGGCATGGCAGAGGGGCACGGGGCCCATCCAGGAAAACAGTAAGGACAGGGCTCCTTGGGGGCCCGTCCCCTCCAGCATCTGCCCCCTCTGGGCTAACTCACCGGTGCTGAGTTAGAGCAAACACCCCAGCCCCAGGTCACATCCTTGCTTCCACCCGCTCCTACCCTCTTACCTTGACGTAAGCTGTCCTGTGCCATACTCGCCCCACTTCCTGCTCCCTGTGGGTGACAAGCTGCTGGTCTGGCAAAGGAAGCCACCTGGACATATCTGTGGCACTAGGAGCCACAGGCACATTTTCAGAGACAAGGAATGTTCTAAGAATCCAGAGTAGATGGCTGAGAGTTTAACCACGGCATTGACGAAGGGGCCTACCATGTGCACGTGCGGGCTTCCAGTCCAGGCGCTTGGTCTGCGCGGTGGCAGGAGGCAGGGGAGCCACACAGGAAGGCCTCAACACCCTCGGCTCTTGGAATCACATCAGGAAACAGTGCTTGCTCTTGGGGGAGGACAGGGTGCCGGTGACTGGAAGAACCAGCATCAATGGTGTCCATAGAGACAGATCCCTAAAAGACAGGATTCCTGGCACCCTGGGGTGTGGGGCGTGGAGCACTGGCCTGGCTGGGAGCCAGCTCTGGGAATGAGAAGCCAGCTCTGAAACAGTGGGCTGTCCTGGCAGAATTCGCTTGCTCCAGAGATCAATATGTAATTCAAAGCACTGTCCCCATCTCCCTCCCTCCCTTCCTCTTCCTTTCAGAGCATGTGAAGAGAGGGAAAAACAAAATATCTTCCGTGTGATTGAGAGGAAAGGTCAGGGCTGTGCTGATGTATCACTAATGATGCTTCCCCTGCCCTCTCCTGGGAAAGAAAGGCAAGAACAAGGGGTGGGAGGGGTGAGTCCAGAGAGGCGAGTGGAAAGTGAGAGGGGCAGGCAGTGGCGCCTAAGTGGAGGCAGATACAGCAGAAGGCGTCCCAATGGGTCCCTGGAAGGCAGAAAGGGTGTTTTCCAGCGTCAGTTATGGACAGACGACTGGTAGGTCTGGAGTGCTGATCAGGTACATCTGTGGATGAAGACAAGCTGAACCCAGATTTAACTGGGGCAGAGGATGAGAGAGAGAATGTGGAATTGATTGAATTCTTTACAAAAGCAGCAGGAGGCTTCCTGGAAAGCTGAGAGCCAGGAAGACTAAAGGAATCTAGGAAACACCTAGATTTCGGCATCATCGGCTATTTGCCCACTGGCTACAGCACAAAGGGAAATAAGACAAGGGTGCCTGACCTCAGGGGCCTACACACCTGTGGGGCAGACAGGACCCAGAACACACCCTTTGACCCCCACCATGAAAGTGGATCCAGAGAGAAGAGTTCTGAGCAGAGGGATGGTGAGCTGCTAACCTGAGGGGGCGTGGTGGGGGGGGAGTCACACAGAAGGCAACCTTTGACTCAAGTATCACCAGGTTGGAGCCATTGGAGTGAAAATGGTTATTTGGGAAGTGAGTCAAAATATTGGTAGGAGAGGGAGACTAAGACAAGCAGGGAAAGACAGCCAATAAAAGAGATTATCAACTTTCATAGGTGAATGAAACACAGTCCCAGTGGGGAACATAGGCCTCTGAATGATCCCCAGGGCAGGTACCGGGGTCCCCACGCACCTGAAAGCAGCTCCTCCCCGAAGCCCGCAGCTCTGTAGCCACCACCAGCCAGCACAGCCTCAGTCAAGGAGGCCAGGTTTGCAGGGCTTGGAGCTGTGCGAACAGAGGAAAAGAGTCTGGAGTTGCTGATTCCAGGTGCACAGAGGCAGCGTCTGCTATAGAATCCGATAGCTTTAGGAAGGAAGGGTACTTAGGACAAAGGCCCAGCACGTACAAAGACACAGCAGATCAAGAGGGAATATAGCAGAAAGCCAAGCAAGGAAAATGTCCTGGGGAAGAACACAGAAGGAGATTTGAACTGAGGACTAAGTCAGAAGAAAGGGTGGCAGAAACCCAGAATTACAGAACATACTCAAGTTCATTTCCTCGGCTCCTCAACTCCGGGTTCAATAAACAGGCTGTGAACACACAGAATCATAAACTGGGAGGGCCTTTCCAACACTGAGGACCCGAAAGGGAAGTGATTTGCCCAGAGCCACACATCTGGTTCGTGGCCAAGCCACTAGCATCCAGGACTTTGATCCCTTAAGATATGAGTGGCCAGGGCTGGAACCACGCAGAAAAATCTGCATCAGGATTTGGCCTTTCTACAAAGCGTGTGGTCCCAGCTAAGAAGGTCCCAATGTCTAAGAAGCTTTTGTGGCTACAGAAGGAAAGGAAGAGACTCACACCCAAGAGCGGCTCCAGGAACCCTGACCACTGAGACAGCGGGATGGTGTAGCGGGGGTCAGGGGAGAGGGCCCACACAAGTTCCTCTTGGCACCAATCCACTAATAAGCATTAGACGCACGTGCCCAGCTTGGGAAATGATCTTTAGTTCCTATAACTGCACAAAGAGAACTCAATGAGCATGGCCAGAGATGTCCTAGGCAGAGACCCCTTCAAGTCCCAGGATTTTCTGAGAAGTAGAGGGGCAGGAGCAGGGGCAGCTGGGCAGGAAGAGGGCCACCTCTGGCCACAGGTACAGCGAAACCACCTGGAATGCTGACACGTGCAGGCCCCGAACATGCCATGCTGACCCTGGAAGGGCCCAGCTCCCCCTCTGTGTGCTGCAGGGTGTGGGGGCGGCCTGCCCAATACAGGGCTGACTCCCCAAGGTGACCAAGAGAAGGCAGGTGTCCAGTCATCACTCAGTACACAGAGCTTCACTGAGGGCCTTCTCTGTGCTAACGCAGACTGTCTCCATGGGGAGGCGGCGGTGAACAAAACATGCTCAAAGCCTCTAAAGGAGGTGAGAGCAGATGCATGCAAGCAACAGTGAAAGTGCCCTTGGTGGTGAGGTGTGGAGACTGAGGTCCAGAAAAGAAAGGAAAGCAGCAAGAAGAAAATGACGAAGTGAGCGAGCGTGGGAAGTGCTGTATGATCTAGGATGGTCAGGGAAGGCCCCTCTGACAAGGTGATATCTGACCAGGGACCTGAAGGCAGAGATGGCTAGAGAACCCTGAGGATGTCTGGGAGAAGGTTTTGTAGAGAAGGAGTAAGGAAGGAAGTGTTCTTGCTGGGGTAGAATTGCTGTAAGGAGAGGGCTGGCGCGGGGAGCATGGTGGGCATGAAAGGGGAGGAAAGCGACTACAGAGCCCCTACTCCAGGGCCTCCTGAGAGAGATTCACTTCCAGAAAGGGCAAAGGACAGGGGTTTACACTTTCAGTGTCTGTTGCCAATGCCTCGACCTCTGGATCCAGGCCTCTGGATGCACTGACCAGCAGTGAGGAAATACTAGCACATGGAGGGTCTAACACCCTTCCGGTGCACCCCCCACCACCTCTGGGGGCTGGAGGCTGTGGATCCCCTGCATTTGGAGACTAGCTTCTTCAGCTTCCCAAGTCTTCATGTGCACATGGGGAGTGGGGTGGAGGGAGCTATACCAATAAATTAGAAACATGCAGAACATTGAAAGAAAAAAAAAAAGGGAAAGATGGATGCAGATCTCCCTTTGCATGTCTCCCTCTGGTCTTTTTTCTAAGCAGAGTAAGTTAATCTGGGGACAGAGCACCCATTCAACTGGGTCATTTGAAGAGTTAAGTAGAGAGTTTAAAAAAGGATGGTTTACAAAGGCGTGGGCAGGACTGAAGGACGTGGACAAGGTAGGGGATGTGAAAAATAAAACAAAACCATCTTTCAATGAAGTCAGGAGGCTAGACGAGAGCGCCCAGGCATCAGAAGTCAGCAAACTACAGGTCCCAACAAGCCTCACACCAGGAAGAGATGGCGCTTCCCCGCCCAGCGGCAGGAAGAAGGTTCTGCAGAGAAGACAGGAGCCATGGTGGAAATGCATGAAGGCCTCACCTCGAGACCTATACTTTCCAATCCGTGCCCTTTCTTTTGTTTCTTTTCGAATAAGCCCACTTCATTGCTAGAGTAACTGGTTGTTTCTGTTTGAGGCTGACTCAGAGGCAGCCATGGGCTAGCGACCGTGGGTGCAGTGAACAGCCCCTAATAGGAGGGCCAAGCTGGGGAGCAGATGCCAGAACTTGGAAGGAAAGCTCTATGGGAGGACTGCCCTGAGGGAGCAGTGACCCCAGCTCATTGTCTTGCTGCCTGGGACAAGCAGTCCCCTCACTGGGACTTCCCACTGACTGTCCCTCTGGAAGCCACAGACCAAGGGGCTAGGTGGCCAGTCCAGGGCCATCAGCTACTGAGCAGAGATCAGGTAGAACAAGGCGGCGTATTGATCAGAAAGGGTAAAGGAAAGAGATCCCACACACAGAGATCTTTTTTAACAAGGAACATTGTAAAAGCTGTTTCCTTGTCTAATTTCCTTTGTGAATAAACACCAAACTGGATGAAAAGGTTGTTCCTAACTCTAAGGAGGACTCAGCCGTTAACCAGCCTAGCCTGCCTCACAAGGATGCTCTTTCAGGGAGCGGCTCTGGCTCATTATGTGACAAGTTGTCGCCTTCTTCTTTCACCAGGCATCCCAGCACCTGGCTTCCTTCATCCTCCTAATGAGTTACCAGCTCGGCCCTGCAGAGAAGGACTGCAGAGACAGGCAGCGGTACCACTGGGGCTGCCAGGGTGTCATCCTCAGGGAGCAGGGGATATTGCCACCCAGCGTTTCTTAGACCCGTGGACACACATAGCCAAGTGGAGGTCCTGGAAAATAGCAAAGTCTGCTTTTGCAGGCCTGGGAGGGGACTGAGAGTCTGCTCATCGATAGTGTGGATGCAGCCTCCCCTGATGGAACTTTGGGGAGCAGGGTTCTGGAGAAGCTGCATGCTGGGCCCCAGGAGAGGGGAGGTTGGGGGTCACTGCAGGTCACTGACAGTCAGAGGTAAAATTTTAGCTTTCTCCTCAAACTTAACCTGTCAATAGGCCTGAAATCCTGCCTTTACAGCCACCTCTTGAGGGTTTATGTGGTGATTAGGCTGAGTTTTTATTTTGGAAGAATAAATCATAACAGTCCTTAATGCCAAGTCTCTGCTCTATTCATCTACTCAGATTAATCCTTCCGCAGAAGGCAGGACACCAAAGAAAAAAGACACAGGGCTGGTGTGTTCCAATGAGAGGAGCAGGTGGGCAGGGCAGGTCCAGGCTGGGGCGTACCCACAGCAGGGGGCCTGAAACTCAGGGGCTCCCAGGCCATGACTATTCCTAAAGCCAAATGCACAGGCCAGTGCTCTGCAGGCCCATCTCCCCAATATTCTTAATGGCTCTGATGCTAGGTCTTATTCATTCTTCTCTCTGTCTCTCTCTGTCTCTCTCTGTCTCTCTCTCTGTCTCTCTCTCTGTCTCTCTGTCTCTCTCTCTCTCTCTCTCTCTCTCTCTCTCTCTCTC
>RJWH01004134.1:0-64173 GCA_004363575.1 Solenodon paradoxus | reverse complement strand
AGAAGATTCATGATTCCTTCCCTTTGCTCTTTCCCGAGACTGTGAAAGCCCAGTGAGACCAGTGTGCCTGCCTGACTCTGTCTTCCTACTAAGCAATAAGTCAGCCATGAGCAAGAAGCAGGGGAAAAGGGAACAGAGACTGTCGATGATGAACCGGTGCCAATCTGAAATCCTCCAATCAGTTTAAAAGGCAACCACGAATGGACCAGTCAAAACCTTAGCCCACCCCTGGGCGGGGCTAAGGATGGAGAAAAGGCAAGGGACTCCCACAGAAGCTCCCCTGCTCCCATTATTATCTTAAGAATATACTTAAACTTTCACTTTAATAAATCTCACTTGCTTTCTTCTGGCTGTGCTATTTTCCTTTCTCCTGTAGCAGGGGAGCCCAACTAAGTCTCCTCTCAGACTCACAAGAGCCCTGGAGTGAGACCCCAAGACCCAGATACTAGCTTGTCAAGGTCTTTCTCCCTCCATTCGCTGCTGGTTCTTGAGGGGCAAGCAAACCATGATGGTGACTGACCTGCCTGAAGCTGAGGACTTGAGAGCTGGACAGCTGGACTCTGGCCTCATTTTAAGAAGGAGGAAACAAAAGTGCAAAGAGGAAGAGACAAATGTTTCCCCCAAGAAGACATAGCTTATGTGTGGCCTAGATGAAGAGACCCCAGGTCTCGACTCCCAGGTGAGGACTTTGTCTACTTCACCTATTCAGACTTATACTCACTCATTCAATAGCTCTTTACTGAGCAACTGCTGTATTTCAGGAATTGTCCTAGACTCTGGGGGTCCAGAAAAAACTGGAAGATAGAGTCCCTGCCTGCACAGAGCTTACTTTCAAGCAAAAGGAATTGGTAAATAATTTCAGGAAAAGAGCCATGAAGGAAATTAAAGCAGGCTGATGTGACATGTGGAAGGAGTCAGGGGTAGTTTATCTGAAGCTTTAAAACTGAAGATTATACCCCGGGAGATGATTAGATACACTCCCTACCTCCGGTGTCAAATTCCTTGCTCCCCACTTTCTGTTCTGTATCTTCCCAACCTCTACCTCTGGTCTCTTCTGCACCCTGCTCTGAAATCATCATTCAGGCTATTCTTGTCCCAGTCACCTTCCAGCCACTTAGGACCTTCTCCCCAGCCTCCAGTTTTGCATTAAGAGTCCAGGCAAGGATAGCCTCGTCTCCCTAAAGCACCCTGGTTAGTGGTCAGACCTCCTTCAGTGCCAGAACTGGGGAAAACTATTATCTGCTTTAGGTCCAAAGCTCTCATTTTACAGGGAGAAACCTGAGGCCCAGAGAGGGTAAGCAACATTCCCGAGGTAAGACAGCAACAGGCAGAATTCCCACCTCCTGAATTCCCACCTCCCTTACTTCCCTATAAGCCTCCAGGAGTTGTTGGGGTCTCTAGGAATGCCAAACAACCTCTCAGTCTTGCTCCCCCACCCCCAAATACTCAAGGAAACCAAAGAGCTGCTATACACCATTCCTCTGCTACAGAATATCACCTGTCCTGCAGCTTTGGAAAAGATGCCACAAATTCTACTTTGATCTTTAGTTTCCTCCCTGTACAAAATATCTTTATTCAGGCAAATGCTCATCCCTAAGACAATAGCCAGGGCTTGGGGACAAGCCCATCTCTCACTGGCTCTAGATGAAATGTGGTGGTGAAGTCATTCCTCTCTTCTGAGCTGTTTCTTTCTCTGTCACAGGAGGGGAGCCATCTCTTCCTGACCCACTCTCAGAGCAGTTGAATGACGGAAACACACCCTAAATGTGAAAGCATTCTGAGCGCAGAAAATGCTGAGAAGACGCTTCTCATGTACCCAGCATCTAGCAGACCCCCGAAAGTCCTCACCCAGGCCAAAGTTGCCCAGATGAAGTGGCATGAAATGTGGGCTTCCCTGACAGTCACTTGCACACAGAGAAGACTCATTTGCTGACTACCAGGCCCTTTTTTGCTTCTTGCATTGAGACTCATCTTCTTACATCAGCCTGTATGGCCTCTGGGAGGATGTCTCCTTATGACATAGGGCAGGGACAGCATTTGGGCAGTTCCCGCAGTTCCCCGTGCCAGCTGCTGTGGGTAACAGTTGTCTCCAGGTGTATCAGATGCTCTTTGCCCTCCGTTACACCCCCCGACTTATCCCATCAGTGTATCCTTCTCCTGAGGATTTCCTCTGCCTGCCGGAGTCCACTTTCTCACCTACTGGCAGGTCAGAAATTCCTCGGGAGAAATGCAACCCAGGAGCAGCTATTACCCAGGCTCCCTCACCCCACAGCGAGGGTAACTCCAAGGTCCTGGCTTCCAGAGCATCCTGTGGAACCAAGTCCCACTCTGTCCTGGGGTGGCTGACTTGATAATACCCCTGATTGGTGCTGCCCTTCCTTGTGTCTCTGCCCCGGTCTCCTCCTGGGGTTTCCTTCACCTTTAAATAAGCGACTTACACTCAAGTCTCAGAGTTGCTTTGGTGGGGCCCCCAAACCAAGACAGCAGGTTAACTCCAGCATCAGGACCGGCTCCCTCAAGGGGCCTAGTTCTCACCGCTCTCACTCTCTGCTGCTCCCTGCTGGCAGCCGGGGGAATCCAACAACACAAAGCTCTGTGTATGTCAACTCCCACCCGCACACCCTGGGCACATTATTTATGGTCAAGGATCACCATGTTTTCATTGAGCATTTACTGAGTTCCAACCCTATGCCAGAAACTGAGAACTGGGTGTCAAGTAAGATTTACTACTGTCCTCACAGAATTTGCAGTCTGGTGGTAAAAGCAGAGGCTAATCGTGTATTCACCTGAGTGAAACTTAGCAATTCCAAATTGTGATGGGACCGCACAATGAAGACCAGATTTCTGGGGGAGAGAAGTTGGAGAGGTTTCTGTGACTTTGCTGAGGAAGAATTATTCAAGCTGAGACCTCAAGGAGCAGAAGTCATCCAGGCCAACAGTGGGGAACAGCTCAGGCAGAAGAACCAGCTGGCACCAAGGTCAGAGGTGGGGAGAGGCATGTTTGGGGGACCAGAAAGCCAGAGTGATGAGCTAGGAGGAGGATGAAGAGAACCACTCAGAAAGAGACAGACTAGATTAACAGGGGCCAGGCCACACGGGGTTTGACATCCTTCTGAGGCATTTGCACTGGGCGTCAGGTGCAATGAGGAGGCCAGAATGGCATCATAATGCATGGTCTGAAGAGTCTCCATCTGACTGCTAGGTAAAGCCTGGACTGCAAGGGAACCCAGTCAGTCTGCAGAGGCCTGTTCAGAGACCACTGTGATTGTTCTCGAGAAAAGTGGTGATTGAGACAAGGGCAATGAAAATGCATGGAGATGAAGAATCAGAAGAGGCACTTCATAAATAAATCAATAAACCCATAACAGTAGCAAAATAAGTGATAAGAGGTGGGAGTTAAAGTTTTTTAAAAGTGAAATCTAAGAGTAACCCATTACCTCAGAATGGCAGTTAGAACAAAAATATAGGCCAAAGATTATCTAATTCCTCACCCCCTGCATAAGAGAAAGCAATTAAAATGGGGACACATGAAGACATTATCTCTCTTTAACCCACCCTGCACACACACACACACACACACACACATACATGCACAGACACACACACACTCATACACACAGACACACACAGAGACACACACACTCAGTTATAGAAAATACGAAGGGCACAGGAACTTGTTAAACTAGACCACAAGGTGGTAATCATCTCTCCAGAACAAATGATACAAATTATTCATTAAAAGTTGCATGGAGATGGAACTGTATAAAAGAACATGTAAAGTAAAAGAGATTTAAGAGCTATGTCAGTCAGTCATAACCTATGGCCCTTTCTGAATCCTGATTCAAACAAAGTATAAAATATATATTCCCCCCAAGTCAGCTATTAAAATATGAACACTGGCCAAATATTTCACTGCAGCTTCCAGAACTATCACTTCTCTGACCTCACTGACACCCATAACCCTTTTGTTTACATTTCCCCTCCTTCCAACCCATCGACAGTCTGGGTGCCCTGTGGGTGGGGATGGGAGGCAGGATATTCATGACTCCTGTTTCCCTTTCCTCATCCCTGACCACCCAGAGCTCCAATCAGAGCGAGAGGGCCGTGTGACCGCAGCTTCTCCGACAGCCTGATGTCTCAGGTCGGTTCCTCTCTCAAAGTTCATCCCCATTTGGAGGCTCCTAAAATGTTCTGGTATTTGTTGGTAACCGGGGTGTCGAATCTTGCCGCTATATAGTAACTCATTACAAACCTTCTAATTCTTAATGACCACCATTCCAGGAAAGAGTGACTGTTTTTCAACCATGACACAGCATGGACAGGCCCGGGTGGTAAGCATCCCAGCTTTCTGTCACTGAGCTGAACATGTCCCAGCCCTAAAGCTTAGCCTGCTCAACCGGTGGCTGCAAGGACAGAGCTCTAAGGACCACATCAGCCCTTGGGGCCGAGTGACTGTGAGGGCTTAGCTTAGGCAGACTCCCCTGTTGAGTTCTGAGCGAGACAGAAAAGTGTTTGACTCAACTGCACAGTGGGAGGTCAAGTTCATCCCCACCCCCAAAACTAATCTTAAAAATACGTGCCTGCTTCTCTGTCAGAAAGACAGCCTAGTAAGGTGAAAAAGGAGATTTATAATTCCCTGTAATTCTCTTTGAGGGCTTTGAGGCATGGATTTTCTTTGTAATTATTCACAGGGAACACAAGAGATTAGAATCGCAGGGTATTTCCTGGGTGTCATGTCAAAGTTCTGACATGTGAGCGATGAGGTGTCAGAAGGCCACATCCCTCCAGAGAAGAGAAAGTTTAGCACCCGTTTACCTGGGGTCTGTCAGGTACCTAGCACAGTGTCCCCAGTTGTTGAGAAAGAAGATTTAAAACATGCAAACCGTGCCCAGGCCCGTGTTGGTCGTGGGGTCTGCTGTAATCAGATACCGTGGATTGGGTGACATACAGAGCAAGTGTTCATTTCTCGCAGTGCTGCTAAGGCCAGCTCGGCGAGCACCCTGCTCCGGGCGGCGCGGACAGCCACCTTCCCGCTGTGTCCTCACAGGGTGGGGAAGTCTGCAGACCTCTAGTCAGTTCCCTATCAGGGCGCTGGGTTGTCGTGGTGCAGTTCCAGTTCTACTGGGCGGTGTGGCGTCTTCCCCATAACCACAAGCAACTCTCACACCCCAGGAGGGTGTCCAAGAATTCAACTCAATTCTGACCCCACCCAGAGACATCGTGTCACAGTCCCCAAGGTAAGGGCTGTCTCTTGGTATCACCCTCCGACTAGACACGAGTTTGCAAGCCCAGGCTATTGCCTGTGGTTTCAGATTGGAGGCTCCCACCACGTCCTCAGTGACAAGTCACAAACACAAGTCAGTACTTGTGCTTCTAACCAACGGTCTATAAATTTGAGTTTCCCAGAGCATTTTCCTTAGATTTAATTTGTTTGAATGGTTCACAGAACATAGGAAACCCATTGACTCACTAGGTCACCAATGTATTACAAAGGATATGACTCAGGAAAGTCTGATGGAAGAGCTGCATGGGGCATCATGTAAAGGTGTAAGGAAAGGCATGGATCTTCCATGTCCTCCCCTTGGGGAGCCATTCTTCTCTCATCTCCAGTGTTCATCAACCTGGCATCTTTCCATAGCCCCTCTTGGAGGTTTCATTACACAGGATTGAGTGATTAAATCATTTGTCATTGGAAGTGAACTCTTCCAACCCATGTCTGGAGTTCTGGGATTGGGGCTGGAAGCCCTCTAATCACCTGCTTTTGTTTTTCTTTCTCCCACCAATTAGCCCCCTTCCTTAGGGGCCTCCCAAAATGTCACCTCATTAACATAAAAAGATATATTTAATATTCTTAACACTTAAGACCTTCTGAGACTTTTAGGAGCTGTGAGTCAAAACTTTGGATAAAGACAAAACATGGATGAGAAATAGATTCAGGTCATCTGAATAACCAAGTATGTTATACAATATTGTCATTATTCCCATCACGGACCTCCCCATAGGACCTCATCTGAGCCTATGATGTCCTACAGGACCCACCTTCAAGTATCATCACATTGAGTGAAGGCTTCAACAAGTGAATTTTGGGAAGACACAAATAATCAGTCCATAGCAATGCCTTTAAGGCTGTTATTATAATTTATCTTCAAAGATTGAAAACTAGCATGATTCCTGGATTCATGCCTTTTCAAGTATATGGGGGTTTATTCCCTCACAGTCAAGCATTTGTGGGTCTGGGGACATACACTCTAAGAAGAGAGGGAAGGAAGGGTCAGGGGATCACAGAGCCCAAAGTCCTGACCATAGGAAGACAGGTGTCAGTTCCTGTTTACAGGATAAATATGTGTGAGGGGACAGTTCAGGTGGGAACAGGACATGCCTCCTGAATTACAATCACATAGGTAACTTGTCAGAGACAGGTACAGAAACAGTGTCCACCCTATAGACACAAAGTGCCCCCCACCCATTGGTTCGGGGGACAGGGCTTAGGAGCTTGGACTTGAGGACAGCTCTCTCAGGTATCAAAGACTCAGAGGGTTTTGTCAAGCTGGCAACAATCCTGCTTTGCAAAGTGCCGCGCTCTACGTGTGTGACCCACATATTTAGAACAGACAAAAATAAATGCTCGTTATCGATGTGTACCGTTGACACTAAATTACACACGTTAGCAGCGCTAACAGGATTAAGCCTATAGACTCCTAGAGCTGGAAGGATTCTTCCAGGCAGGCCTCCTTATCTGGTGCTCACATCCTGTTCCCTCTCTGTGCCGAGTGGCATCGCTGACATTATGCATGAGGAAGACGTTGCATTTCAGAATTCTCCCAATGAAGGGAGCTCTCAAAAAGGAATGCCCCTGCCTGAATGCTAACCAGCCAGCGCTGAAGGACTCCAGCCTGTGAGACCAGGACGGGGATGACAATCTGTCACAGATGCTCTTGGAAAAGACTCTAGACACCAGGAGGCTCCAGAGCTGCTGTAGCGAGAACCAGGCTCCAGCTGAAGCCTCCAAGATGTCCTCCACCAAACTGGTCCCGTTCTTCATGGCTCTGAGAAGAAAAGGAAGAGCAGGGGAAGGGGCAGCTGACAGCCTCTGTGGACCGGATAAATACTTGGTTCTCATTTTTCCAGACTGCCCTGCTGCAGAATCCAAGCGGGCCATGAGAAGTCAGCACCACTGCATCCAGCAGTGAGCGCTCATCTGGCCCGTCTCATCATCTGTACCTGACTGCCTTTCCCCACGACGGGCACGGCAGCCCTGCAGCTCTCTCCAGGCCCCAGATCTCCCATAGCTCTGGCTGTGCTGGCACTTGGGTTCATAGCTTTTAGGGCTAGAAAGTCCCTGCTAATTAAAACTGAAATGTGCATAGGAAGGCTCTCCCACTAGACCACAGGTACCAAGTAACAGAGCAGCGGACGACTGCCAATTCCTCAGGCAGAGAGTGAAGCTCTGGGGGCATCTGCATCCTCCACTGCAAAGCCAGCTGCTCCTGGTCTAAGTCTGGTCCTTGAGATCAGGTAACAAGCCCCAGTGATACCATACAACACTCTATCAGTTGCCTGTAAACTCACCAGTCTCCTAGAGCCAAAACAAAACTGTCAAGGTCAGCTGAAGGCTACCTCCAGGCCAGGGGCTCCTTCTGCTTCAGAGCGTGGGTTTCGGTGCTGATTGCAAACGAAAAATCTTTCGGTCACAGGTGAGACTTGGAGCAAGGAGATACGGGCATCTGTGGCAGCAAAGGCACTGGAGCAAGCAGAGGTTCATGCCCAGGTGAGGAGCTGGGCAAAGGGCATCACTCGCTTCTGTTCCAAGGGCGTCAAAGACAGAGTTTAAAAAGACGTCTGCAAGGGCACACCTTGGTGGTTCAGGCGACTGAGACACGGGTGTGATGACCATGTAAATCCCAAAGACCTGGGTTTGGCCCAGGCTGGGATGAAAAACCAAAATAAATAAAAATGCTGCTTCTCTTTCTTTCTTCTTCCACCTCTCCCTCCCTCCCTCCCTCCTCTCTCCCTCTCTTCCCTCCTTTCTTGGAGAGAAAGAAAAGGATGTCTGGAATATGTGGGCGGTGTTTCCTCCTAGCATACAGCCAGGGCATGGGGTGCTGTCCTGGTCCCCACAACAAAGCCAGCTGACAAAAAGTGGGTACCGGACATAATGCAAAATAGTATTCAAACGTCTCCAGAGTACTCAGTCATCATTCTTCTCCTTGGGAGCACACATGGACACCACCTTTTATTTAAAGGGAAGGAAACTGTGGCTAAAAGTTTAGTAACTTTTCCAGATTTGCAGGAGGCTTTAATAGCAGCGTTACCATCAACACGGGTTTTCACCTTCCTTTGCAAACTCAATCTGACACCTACCCTTTCCGTGCACTCTTATTTAACACCATGAAATCACATATCCAAAGAGTATCTAGATGTGAGACAGAAAAGCACAAAGTAACAAACACAGCAGCCAGAGGTGGGACATCAAAACAAGCAGGCACACTCTGGCCAACCAGCTGTTGGGTCTGCGGCCGGTCCTGTCCACACACATCCCAAGGGCCCGGGTTCACATCTTGGGGCCAACTAGAATGATAAGATGACTAACTAAATAACATAAACATGTATCTTTCTCCTCTCTCTTCCTGCCTGCACCTTTCCTTAAAAAAAAAAAGTAATATCTCTGAAAAAAAAAAACAACACCACAAAGAATCAGGATGACCAGAGGCATCCAGGACAGGTCACCTGCCCAGTCTTACCTCCCGAGCCCATGAGGTCTTCGCTGACTCTACTGTGGCCTTTGATGAGTGGCTGGAATCCACTGTCCACTGGCAGAGAAGTGGGGAGCGGGAAGGAAAAAGGGTCAGCCAGAGCAAGCGCGGGAGGCTGCTGAGGCACCCTCTGCAGGCGGGACCCTGCCTCCACCTTCCTCCAGGTGGGAGGACATTGCGGGGACCACCTACCTGGAGAGCCAGGGAGACCTGGGTCACTTGCAGGCGTTTAAGACACCGTGAACACAGCAGTGTGGGAAGAGGCGTCCGGGAGCCCGGGCAGCAGGCGGAGAACAGGACACGACAGCGGGGCTTACCCCACTGTGAGATGGGACGTGTCAAGGCCAGCCCAAAGGACGCACCCAAAACAGCAAGAGCAATGCCAGCAAAAGCTCTGGCGGTTTCTGCAGCTGGTACCCGTGCTCCAGGCCCTTCGGCAAAGGACCAAGACATCGTGTGGCCCTTGCAACATGGAGCCTGTGGGCAAAGGACACGCATGCACTCTGAGGAGTCAGTCATCCTACCGGCTGCCGCTACCCAGGCTGCAGCTGAGTGTTGGCCCAGTGCAGTGGGGCCTGTGAGGCCACCCACTACGCCCGAAGGAAACCAAGGCGATGCCAGCCACGCTCTACTCACTTCTGGGGTAGCCTGCGAGGCCCCCGCCCCTGGGAAGGCTCTGAGGCGCCGGTGGCCCAGGGCCTGCAGGGAGGGGCGAGGCAGCCGGGTTCTGTGACATTTTCCAGGGCAATGCATTGAGCAGTGACCTAGAAGGCGTTTGCAGCTGGCGGCCCCTTGTCAAGGCTGAGTCACAGCTGTGGCTGCCACGAGGAGCCGAACACATGGGGTCTAACTCAGAGCGTTGACAGATAGCATCGCGGATGACAAATCTGACACAAACAACAAATAACTGGGGCAGGGGACATACATATCAGAAACTCTTATTGGTTGTCTGTCTGCCATCTGAATTCAGGTGGGGTCCCTGTGCAGTGACTTGCTAACCCTAGTACTGGGAGGTCCCAGCAACCAGTGTCCTCAAAGGACCAGGCCCGCACCGAGACGACTCTCGTTGCTGTGGGGCTGACCGCAGGCGCAGGTCCCTGCCGTGGTGGAGTCCCTCGTGTGGCCACGGCGATGTGACAGAAGTGCCACACAACACAGGGATGCTTCCGCCTGCCCGGACAGGGCGCTGTGGAATTTCACCCTGCCCGGCAGCTGTGTGTCAAAAAGCAGACTCCGGTGAAATTCATTTTCATGTTTTACTTAGCCCGATATGGCCCCAGTGCTGTCCTTTCATATGTAGTCAGTCAGTGTAACACTATGAAGTGTTTTACATTGGCTGGTTAGGACTCGGGCCCTGAGACGTGGTGTGTGAGGTGACAGCCCTTCTCAACTGAAAGAAGCACCTTCAAAGGCTCACTGTCAGTTCTGCTGCCAATACCTTTACCGAGGCTTTGAGCCCCAGAGCAGCACGGTCAGCGGTCGCACTGGAGGCACAGGCCCAGGGTCGAGGGTCGTAGGCACTGACATCATCCCTGTGACAGGAAGAAAGGGGACAGGTGTGCGGCCTGTATGTGCTAAGACATAAACCCAGGTGCCCTCTGGTGGTCGAGTGGTTAAGCCCGCGCCTCCAGCTAGCACCAGCCATGGGCAACCTGAGGACCCAGGTTGACATCCTGAGGCTGGGACGGAGGGGCGGGAGTGGGGGGCGGACAACCAGGACGAACAACTAATTAGATTAAATGCTTCTTCCTCCTCTCTCTTCCTGCCTGCCTATTTGCCTTCATTCCTGCCTGCACCTTCACTTAAAAAATAAAAAAGAAGTAAATCCAAGGCAGCGCAATCTAGCGGCAAGAGGTGGCAGAACTGTGGTCAGTTTTACTCTACAGAGTGACACCCAGAACCCACCCCCGAGACCTGCCACCAGGTCCCTCCTGCCTGGACATATGCATCTTCCAGAGAAAGACTCCAGCTGACTCCAGCTGGTGGGAACAGGGCACAAAGCACTTCACCCCCAAGATGGCCCAGCCCAGGTCAACAAGGCAGGGTCAAGTAGTCACTTCTCCTCTTAGATAAGCGCCTACAGAATTTCTTCAGTTTTGCCTCTGACCCTCAAAGTCCAAAATGTTGGCCAAGCCCTGCTCTGTCTAATAATTCCCAGGGTTGTCCAGAGATCAAGGGCCCTGCCAAGGATCTGAGGCCCCTGAGTGGCTTCCGTGACCAGGGCAGGGGACGGGGCAAGCCTGCCCACATGCTAAGTAGAGCCAAGGCAGCCTGGTGCCCACCCTCCAATGTGTCTGCGGCTGGCACTACAAGCTGGCTTTCCTGCCAAGTCTAAAAGCACAGGTGAAGTGTGTGTTGGGGGGTCGGGTGGTGCTCTTGATGATCCGTCTCTGAATGGCCAGGGAGAACCCATCAGAAGGGCAGCCTCCCTGTCCTGTCTGTTGCCAGAAAGATGAGCGGGGCAGGGCAGACAGAATTATTTCAGTTCCCAGTCAGGGGGACTTCAGGCGGAAGGCCAGCTGTAAAATATGAGCATAGAAGACCCACAGTCACAATTTTAGCCACACCATATGTGCTGCACAGTCAGTGAGTGAAAGACGGCTGAGTGGCCCATACTCTTGGTCACTTAGTTCAGAGATGCAGGGAGCTGTGGACATGTGTTCTGAAGTCGGCTCCCCAAAGCTGGCCCGAAGGAGGGGCTCCTCTTCCCACCATCAGGGAGGTGAGGAAGGGGGCACACGCAGAACCCTTCAAGTTGGAGAGCTGGGAAATCAAGGGTATTAACTCAGAAACCTGAAGCCATTACCTTGGAGAGTGTGAAAGCAGAGTTGGACTGGCGGTGGAGGCAGAGTAAGGGGTGGGGAGAGTCTGAGCTCGAAGACATTCGATGCAGGTGTGGGCAGAGAAGGGCAAGGAATAGGTCAGTAGGCCAGCTCTCAAGGCCGGAAGCAAATCTGCAGACCAATATAATGACTGGAGCTGCGGGGCAGAGGTTTTAAAAAGGTTAGACACTAGCTTTAAGACTGGGGTCTTCGGGCTAAATGATGGCGTATAGATAATTCTCAGAACATGCTAGGTATTGGGGTCCCCAGTGTCCCCAGGTGCTCCCTGAGCAGGGGCCAGATTAGGCAAATCGGGAGTCAAATCTCTAGAAGAGAGAACCCCTAGGCTGTCAAAAGTGAAGTGGCCAATGGAGGCGGGTGTTAGTCCAAGAGGAGTAAGGACTTCCGGAACTGAAGAAGACTTTGGACAGGGCAGAGGGTCTGGGGTTACAGTGAGGTTCATCAGAGCACAAGAGAGGCGCAGCTTCCCGTTGAGATTCATTAGAAGGAAAGGGAGTTAGGGGTCTGTGGCCCTGGGAGTAGGTAAGGAATCTGTCAATCTCAAGGTATGATTTGTCTTATGGCAACAGGTGATGAGATATCAGGATGCCAAGATTTAGCAACAGGATAACCAGGGGATTATGATGCCACCCTCTCCCCACACACACACACACACCTGGAAACATGGAGAGACTGCAGGACAGGCTGTAAACTGCTTGCAAGGAGAAAGGATCTGCCAAGTCACGCAGACAAGCTTTGTAACAAGCACCAGGAATGTGTTTTAGACACACAGATGTGGATGGAGCAATTTCCTGCTCTCCCTGCAGTGAGGGCAGCGGAGGGAACGGAAAGAGCAGGGAGGTTTGGGGAACAGAGGGTGGTAGAGGGGATGAGACAGCATGGGATGGCATGTGAGTACAGGGGTTCTTTTGCTTAGTGTTTGAAATTCAAACCCACTCTCTCGCCCTTGACTTTGGAGGTATGTCTCAGAGAGATGCCCTAGTTCCTGTGGCAGAAAACACAGCAGCGAGATCATGGATGCATCTCCTGTTGCTGATAGAAATGACTGAGTGAGAAGCCGGAGAGAAAAGTAGAAATGCATGATACTCAGTAGACATACTACTTTAATGACTTAAACATCTGGGTCTACGGGCATCTCCAAGTTGGGTGCAAAATGCCCTCTGGTTTCAGGCTGTAGATAAATCTTTCTGTGCCCTGGAGCTGTATGGGAACTCTGGAGTTACTAACCTTCATGCTTCAACTATGAAATTCTCACAACGCTGCCCACCTTTGCTCTTTTCCTTTTTTTACCAAGAAAAATTTTGAATGCTCCCTGTGCTTTCTACATAAGGCCTCCTTACTATCTGCTTTTATTCCTGGGTTGTTCAATTTTTAATTTAGAAGACTTGCAGTCTTCTGTTCATAGATGTCATGTATGTTTGATCAAGTACAGCTATGATTTCTTGTCCACGTTTAGGTGGTTTGTTTTTAGTGAAACTCTCAGCAATGGTATGAAATCTTTCCATGGTAAAAAATTTCCACGTAATCTTTCTATCACATCAAAACTAGACCGCTGGCTCGTTCACATTCGTGCATCTGCAGGAGTGCTGCCACTAGTCCAGCCTCCTTCAGGCTGCCTCGGTGTTCTTGGTTCTATCTGGTTCTCCTTTCTGGGTTAATTCTCAGAATTACCTGGTAATAACAAAATGAAGAGTAAATCTTCTATCGCACCATGCTAATCCAAGGAAACATTCACTTTCTTTGTTGCTTCATAAAGTGCCTTTTTATTTTATTGTGTCATTTTTTTTTCTCCAGGGAAGATTAACACCATTTCCTCTGTCACAAATATTTAATTTCAGCTCTCCTGAGATAAGGATTGATTGAGCTTTGGAACAGATACCCAAGAAATCAAGACAGTCTATGCATTCTTCAAAGTCATTGTCTAAAGTTGCTGTGCTATTGATGTGGAGAATGCAATGCTATAATGCTTCACTTAATGACTGGGTGCCTGCTATAGGGATGTTTTTCAGATCAGACACTATTTAGATAGTCGAGAGCATTATTTAAAGTGAGGGATGATGCACAGACTAAGTAGCTGGCATGATGGCTTCTTTAAGTTCCATACACACACACGTGCGTGCCTACATTTAATTTTTATAGCTATTGAAGGCAGTAGTTGACCTACAAAAGTGTCAAATACAATGGTTAAGCAAGTGGTATATAGAGAAATTGTATAACAATATGGATGCTTTTCAGCCAAAGTCAAGTCAGGAAAAGAAACTCAGCACAGTTTGTCGACAGAAGAATTTAATATAGGGAATTGGTTATGCCGATATTAGAGAACTAAAAGGCAATGAGGAAAGACCTCAGCAGCGCCAGCAGCCTTCAGGCTGGGGCACAGGGGCGATGCTGGGCTGTGAGGAGCTCAGGGCATCTCAGCAGCTCTGAGGAGGAACTGCTGCCTAACTGGTGCTGGTTAAGGATCATTGGCTCAGGGCTCTGCATGTAGGACGCAGACACCTGCAGAATGGGTACTAGCTGATGGTCATGTGACTCAAGAGCAAATGGTGAAACTGGTTCTAGGAGCATGGAAAGCACTGAAACCCACTGCCACCAGCGGGGTGAAGAACGTGAAACAAGCGAAACCAAACTCAAAACACAAACCAGCCTCAGACTGCCAACTCCCTCTAGTGCCCCCTACTGGCAGAACCTAAGAAGGAGCCAGTGAGCCAAGGAGAAAGGCAATTTGCAAAGTTCCAGCCCAGGGCCCACACAGCAGGGGAGAGGAAGAGAAGTAAAGGAGGATGGAGACAAGAGCTCAGTAACTCCTGCAAGTATTGAGCCTTATGCACCACTCTACATGCAGGGGAGGGGAGTGAAGCAGTAAGTTAGGTTACTGGCTCCTGTTTATTACCATTACTTAAATCTGAATCATCCTAGCTGTCTTAAATCAAGGGATTCATCTTTTTCTCACTCAGTATTCCAAGTCAGATTTTTTGCTGTTCTTTCAGTCATATGCCAAAAGTCTTCCTGAAAATTGGTGTTAGAAATGTTCTGGACCCTAAATCAATATTGTAAAATAATCGCTGTGCATAGGGAGAAAGAATGATCAGACTGAGTTCATTCTGATATTCTACACAAAGCCTAAGCCTGCTCCTTCAGATAGGTAGTTATACATTTAGAAATGACAACTAGCAAGACCCAGGTGCTGACAGGAGGCTAAATTGCCCTTTAGAATTATCTTTTCTGTTGCCTCCCAGTACTTTACCACTTACCTAAAAGAAGACAAAATAATAGGCTCTTTTGTTTCCAATACCTATAATGTGCATTTCCAGGTTTGTTTTGGAGTACAGCTGTGAAATCTTTCAGCACTGACATAATTCTCTTCCTATCCAATTGTGAAGTGTTCTTTGAGCAATGTAATTGTTCCCTACTGCAATTCTTATAGCAGTGTGTCAGTATGTCAATCACTTATTCTTCTTCCAGTTCTGATAGTTTCCTGCTGTGTTAACACCCAGAATGAGTCCTTCCAGCTGTTGAAAGATGTCAGCATATTTATATGAACGGTTTCTTGTTTCCTTGGGAAATTTTCTGAAGTGAAAACCAGTATGTCCCTGATTCTATGGGGATACAACTGGGCTTGCCTTGAAATATTTGGGACCAGTAATAGAACTGAGTATCACAAGTCTCATGTGTGAGTACATAGTGTGATTCTATCCTAACGTGGTCATACCCATGCCAAAGAGTAGCATCTACCTAGTATTCAAAAATGCTTCTGGAAATGAGGATATTTGTTTCATGGTAGGTTCTGATAAGGGATTAGAAGATATTATTTGTTGCAATGTTTCTGGCTAGCACAAATTCACCAAACTTTTCCTGGTATTTCAAATTTTCTTTGTCTTGAGTTTACATGCCTATTTTTTCCAAGATTTCTGAAGTGTCCATAGTCTGAGGATAATACATTTTTCCTGCAGTGTCAAGTTAAGAATCATGACTCTTGTAGATTAAATCATATACCCCCCACAAAGATACACTGAAGTCCTGTATGTTGACCGGATTTGAATATTAGGTCTTCACAGATGTAATTCAGATATATGTTATGATGAGGTCATTATGGAGTAGGCTGGGCCCCTAATCCAATATAACTGGTGTCTTCAAAAATACGACGTGAGGAACCACAGAGGGAAGAAGGCCAGGAGAAGTCAGAGTCAGAAGCTAGCCACAAACCAAGGAATGTCAAGGGCTACCAGAGGCTAGAACTGGCAAGAAAGGGGCCCTTCTTCTCCTAGAAGCTTCAGAAAGACCACAGCTCCATCGATACCTTGATTTGGGATTTCTGGCCTCTGGAATTGTGAGAGAATAAATTTCTGTTGTTTGAAGTCACTCAGTTGTGGTCTGAGTGAAAAACCCTAAGAAACAAATGCACCTTCTTCGGTGCATCCTACCTACTAGAATGCCAGCATAACAGGTTTTTTTCTTCTTTGTTTCTGCATTCCAGTCTCTTTTTCTAAGTTAGCTCTTTCAGTGCTAGTGGAATCTTGCACGTCTTTGGTTGGACACAGTGACAGAAGTTTCTTAGATAAGTTCCTCAAAAAGCATTCTGGGTTTTTGCTGTAGTCCGTACTTTGGCACACACTGATCAATGGAGAACTTCCTGGGAGCCAGTTGGTGTCAACTGATGTCACACTGGGGACAGTGTACATGCCCACTTAGTTGCTCACAGCTGTTGCTAAAAAGAAAAGCCCAGAAGCAAATTCTGAGTTGCCCAGAGCCTTTAATCCAGTATACTTGTTTTCTAAATATTTTTGCAAGCCTGTGTTTTCATTCTCTATAAGTATGCTATTCCAAGAGCAGAGTTAAAGACAAGGTACCTTTTTCTGATGTAGGTGCAGAGGTGTCTTAAGCTCTCAAAGGGCACAACCTACAGATCTTAGGTATGTGCCTCCTAATTGCTCCTAAGTCTGATCACTATAGCAATCCATCGCATCTTGAGTTTTTAGGGGTTTCTTACCAGACAGTTCCTTATCCTGTACCTACATCAGCAGTTCTATCTTAAAAGTTATAATGCTGACTACATCTGAATTTCAAAGTTAAGTTATACCCAGGGTGACCATACAATTTAATATCCAAACCAGGACCCTTTTTTGAGAGTACAGGGAAATGTTTAAAATAGTTTAAAATTCTAGAATTTTAAAAACCATATACTGATCAATAATTACTTTTATTAAACTGGTAAAACTAAAAATGGTTCTATTTAAATTTTTTTTAATGACGTCTGTCCTAAAAAATAAAATCCACTTACTAAAGGTGCATATTGACAGTTAAACATTTAAAAATAACAAGGAGAATAATTGTCTTTGGCATATATTCACAGCTATTAGATGGCTTCTTAGCTATTACTTGTCACTGTATTTTTCTGAAAACTTTATTTATTTTAATATATGATTTCAAATATTTAATCTATAATCCAAAACTGGACATTATGATAATAAATTTGGATTGGATAGGTCAGTTGACTTTTATATCAGTCACAAAAGATTTATTTTGAAAATAAGTCTTCAATTCAGATTAATGTCAGAGACTAGCTGCTAACTGATGCCTATTCTAAATTTTACTTTTGAATTTTAATTGGATAATTTCAATCTAAATATTTTCAAGTCCACTTTCTTTTGGTCTCTTTTGAGCACCTGTCTTCAACAAATATTTTCCCAAGACAAAAATGGTTAAATAAATTGTCTCTGATGCTTTTTGATGTTTCACTAAATTTAAATGCTTCAAAATGATATGACTTCTCAGTGTTAATATTTCTGATAAAGGATATAAATGTGTTCATTTAAAAACAAAATTTCCTTCAAATGATTCTTCAAACAAGTCAACATATTCCCAAGCACATTATGGAGCCTTAAAATTAAATCTTGACAAAGAACTTAAAATATATACATTGGAATGAGATAAATAAAACCATCCCTATTTGCAGGTGAAGAAATTATCTACAGAGACCATCCAAAGGGAAAAATAGAATCCCTTGAATAAGTGAGTTCAGCAAGGTTGCAGGTTGCAAGAACACACCCACAAAAATCAATTAACTTCTCTTTACAAACAGCAAGCATGTTGAGCCCCAAATTTATAAAACAATACTATTTATAATTGCCTCAAAGGAAATAGTACCTATAGATATCAATCTAAAAAAACATGCAGAAACTATACGCTGGAAATTACAAAATGCTTATGGTAACAAAGATCAATGAAACAGAATGGAGAACCCAGAGACAGAGCAACACAAATATACTGGATTTATTGTTGACAAAGGTGCAAAAATAATTCAATGGAGAAAGGAGAGCCTTTTCAACAAAAGGTGCTGGGGCAGCTACAACCATAGGCAAAGATAATGCAAACTTTGGTCTAAGTTTCACACAGTCAACAAAATGTAACTCAAAATATATCATGACTTTAAATATAAAACCATAAAACTTTTAGAAGATAAACAGAAAATATTTGAGATCTAGAGATAGATCAAGAGTTTCCAGACTTGACACCAAAAAGGAAAGATGGATACCATAGGTCTTTAAAGAATTGAAAACCTTTACTCTGCAAAGACACTCTTCGGAGGATGAAAATATGAGCTACGTACTTGGAAAAGATATTTGCAAACCACATATTCAACGAAGTTTTGTATCTAGAACACACCAAGGACTATCAGGAGTGAATTTTTAGACATCAGATGATCTGTCTCCTGGTTGAATCCTTCACTTCAAGACACTCTCACAATGTGACCCATGACAGCTCTCTAAACAAGACCAAAAAACAAAAACAAAAAACAAACTCAATCATTGACACAGCTGCACCAAATTCACAGAAGATCAGTTGAAAAACCTCATCAGTGCATTCACCAAAAACCTTACCCAGGTTATACTACCAAAGACTTGCTTTAGAAATCAACATAGAAGAGTCTAGAATCCACATTTGGTTTCAGAATCGAAGAGCTAGGCACCAATTCTAGAAAATATCAGAGACCAAGGACTCAGAATCAAACTAAGATCACCTAGAAGAGAAGATTCAAAGGAGGGAGATAGCTACTGCCACCAGCTACCCACCCTCATTGAGGCATTTTCCGAGAATCCTTACCCTGGGATTGAATCCAGAGAGTGACTTGCTAAAAAATATGAGTTTCCAGAATCAAGAGTCCAAAATGGGTTTCAAAATCTCTGATCTAGATTCCATAACCAACTGAAAAAAAGAGCCTGACAAGGACTTAGAACAGAGAGAAAACTAGGAACAAGATGCCGTAAATGAGAGAGTTCAAGGTTCAGGAACTACACAAATGGCATTGATTTCACCAGCAACTGTCTTATCTATCTAGCAACTACATAATATCCCTTATTATCTAGCACCAGAACAGTGTGGGCAGAAACAAACTCAGTATTTTGACGTTATCAACCTGGACTCCAAATCTTTCTTGCTCTTTTTTGGAACATACCCCTCTCAACATACTTTTGGCTTCTCCAGAAGCCAAGTTTTCTAGAGATGGCAAATAGGACTTCAGAGACACATAGAAAGTGCCACCCAGCTCTACTAATTCAGCTTGTCTACAGCATTCAGATGCCAAGGACAACAAACATAAACTAAGTAAAATTTTTCAGTTTTCATAGTAATGGCTGATTCAGGCAAAAGTCATCAATGGGTGTGTGATATTGCAGTTTTTTGTCCCCCATCCCCACCCGATGTTATGAACCCAGGTCCCTGGTCTGTAACTTAGCCGCCTCATTTGCCTTAACCGGAAGGGTGCACCGATGTTTGCAATTTTTAAAAAGAAAACTATCAGACCAGTTAGAAAATGGGCAAAGTACATGAATAGACTGAGCAGTTATATAGAGAGTAAATAAACTTATGTAAAGACTTTCAATATCACTAGGAAGTAGGTGCCTGCTAATTAATCCCACAATGACGTATCACGATATGCATATCAGAGCCATTAATATTAAAAACAATGACACCACCAAATGCTAGTGAAGATGAAGGAAAACTAGGTTTTCATACAATGGCGACAGGAAGGTGAGCCACTGTGGAAATTAGCTTGACAATTACTTTTCAAACTAACTATGCAGTTACCAGATGACCCAGTCTCTTAGGTATGCATCTCAAAGAAGATAAAAGTTGTGTTCACACAGAAAGAAGTCTGTTTACAAATGTTCATAGAAATTGTAGTCACATTCACCAGACACTGGACACAACCCAAATGTCCTTTGACGGGCAGAAGGCTAAAGTGCAGTGCACTCACTATTACCACTCGAGTGAACTATTGATACACACAAGGACACAAGAACTTGAGCAGTTCTCAAGGAAAATACCCTGAGTGGGGAAAACAATCAATTTTAAAGACTACATGCTGTATAATTTTGACATAACATTCTAGAAAATTCTTGAAATAACAAAATCGCAGCATTTGCCAGGGGCCAGGGTTGGAGGTGAAAGACCCTATGCTGTGGTACATGCATCTTAATAGTCAAGCTTAGAGGTGTCTACACATGTAATAAGGTTACATAAAACACACACATACACAAATAAATGCATGTGAGATTGGAGACATCTGATTAAAGGTGGGGGACTGTACCAATGTGTTTCCTGGTTTTGATATTGTACCAGTTATGTGAGATTTTACCAGTGACGGAGGAACATCTCTGTGCATTTTTTTGTGCCTTCCTGTGATTCTATAATGATTTCAAAACAAACAGGCTAAGGTTAGTCCTTGTGGCTCAGATGGTTAAGACAGCTGACATGCAGACCATGTAAAACCCAAGGACCTAGGATCAAGACACAGGGCTGGGATGGAATAAAAATAAAACAACTAACTACATGCTAAATTTAAATATTCCTCCCTTGCTTCTATTCTGCCCACCTTCCCCTCCCTCACCTTCCTCCCTCCATCCTTCCCTTCATTCCTCTTCAAAAAATAGTTTAGAATTGACTAAAGAAATAAAATCTTGTGCACTTTCATTTTGTGTTTTCATTCCCACCAGCAATGTATGAGTGAGTCAATTCTCCTCATCCTTGCTAGCATTTGGTATTATCACTCTATTTTATTGCAGCCATTCTGGTAGCTTCATTTCTTCTACTGCCCTTGTAAGGATGCATTTCAATGTCTTCCTGTACACAAGCTCTAATATAAATCATTGCTCTTTTGCCAAAAGTTGAAGTATTCTGGCACTTGACTGAATACTTTGATTACTGTTGCCCAAATGATTTTTAAAATAACCAAAAGGTAGAGAGCTTGATTACAAAAATTCTATACTATATAGAACATTTAGCCTGATCTACAAAGTAGTGCAATAATGGGTCAAACATTTCTAAAAGGCAGTTGACATGTCAGTGAAGATAAAGAGGTACTTCCAGATCAAAACACTGTATTCACCAAAAACTTCATAACAGATCTTAATTTAGTTAACTCGGATGAGTAATTATGAATTGAACATTCTGAAAATCTCAATATTGGTGTCTATTGGAAGAATATTATATCTTGCCTGCACTCCCAGTGGACCCAAATCTTAAAGCCTAGTGGAAGAGCAAGACTGACTTCCGGGTCCCCCAAATCAATGATTATCTCTGAATCCATGTCAGAGACCAAAGGCAACTGGGCTGACCTCAGAAATTTTGTCATCGAAGAAACAGATTAATATTACCAGACAAAATTTTCCCAAGAGGCCAGCCCTCAGAAAATGTAAGTACATTCAACTAAAGAATGCTGGTGACTTTTTGGAAAAGCCCACATTTTTGTGTTTACAATGTAAATTGGTTCTGCCTGCAATGATTAAAGAGAAGGGGAATGATCTAGTGTCTGTTGTCACCTCTGTAGATTGCTGATAAAATTGGAACAGCTGAAAATTTGGAAGACTGCCTCCCGGTTAGCTGAAGATAGTAGCAGTGGTCACTTCTTCCCGTCATGGTGTCACCAGGGGTGGCTTCTCAGGAAGCGGTAACCACAGTGTTGGGTGATTGGCGCTCAGGCTGACCTTGCAGGAATTCCTGGTATCCTCCATTCTGCAAAGAGTGACAATAATCTAGTAATATCTTTTTTATTAAATAGGTGGTGAACTGTTATTATTGAGGAAGGAACATGATATATTCATGAGGTTGCTGCAAAATGCAGCTTTTCAACTAAGAAGGTTAAATTTGTCACAGACACAGCCCCAGCTTGGATAAGCAAAATATGTGTAAAAGGATTTTTTATTCCCCCTCCTCCTTTCAACCCGACAGCTTCAATATTCAGTGTCACCATCTTCCACACTGATGCCTGAAGCCATTAAGGAGTGTTCTTGAGAAGAACCGGAGGAGTTTTAAGCTAGCAACAGAGAACAGCAGGATGAAGTTGATCTCTAATAACTAGACATATCGCCAACCTTCATATGAACAAGATGGTGGTGGGAGGACTGTGCTGATTATTTTGAACATGATAGGTATCGACTAAACATCCCAGAAAGCCACCTCCCTAAAAACTGCAAACCACCTGAGAACAGAACAGGATAGAAGACTGTTGGAGGGTGTTTATCCTTATAGACAAAGGTAGGTTGATTCAGCTATGAGACTGGGGAAGACCCTGCTCTCAAAATTCAAGTTGAAAAGAACAAGGCACTTAAGCAGATACAATGAAGAATGGGTAATTTATACAAAGAGCCACACTTCATTCTCAGACATGTCAAGGATGAAGAATTAGCTCACGTAATATTGAAGCGAAGGTCATGGGATACCTTTGGGTAGAAGAGTTAGGTGTTGTGCCAACAAGATCATGATTCAGTTTCATAATCCGCATCTCTTCTGTGAATAAATATTTGACTGGTTTTCTCAATCTGGTCTAGAGTTAGGTAGTGCTTGAGACCACCAACAGTCTTGTTGGAGACAGGTCCCTGCTCTCTGAAACATCAGAAGGTTCTAATTTCTGTTTTAAACCTACCCTTATGGCAACTCACCCTCCCGTGAAACAGCATAATCAGGCTCCACTGAGCACTGATGGAGAATCTGACATTTCCCAAGAAGTAGCAGATTAATGAGGGTTTGATTCAACTCTACCTTTTCCAAACCTGGAAGAAACCTCCTTGGCTTCAGACCTACAAGGTTATGTGATGCTTACAGCGAGTTTAGAGTTATTTGTGAATCTACCATTTTTAAGAAAAGCAGAACATGTATTGCCAGACCACCTTTCTCTGTCAGTTACTCCATTTACTTCTTCCTGGTACCTGTCTCGCTAGGCCCACGTGTCTTGGCTAGGTTCCTGTTCCTCGTCCCAAACCATGTGTGGCTTCAATCTGCCCTTTAAGAAATATTTTCTTCAGTGCAAGCCAGTGTCTTTGAGGTTTTTTCTTTCAGGTAAGTAGCCCTTTATTTCCTTTTTTAAAAATGTAAGCTCTGGATGCTAGGAGGCTCTCCTTTTCTCTAAAGTGATTACTTTGGATGGGTCTCCAAGAGTTATTCTCCCAAATATTTTTTCTTGAAAAATATGGTCCCAGTTAGAATCAATTTCAATCCCCATGTATAAACCCTCCCAGGAGTAATAAAAGGAAGTTAACTCGATTGCACAAGTTATCTTCTTTGTAAAGTCTCACTCAGCCAGCATAGACCTCTTATGTTAAAATAGCTGCATGATATGCATTGAATGAATGTGTTCTGGTTTCTAAAGCTCTTGTCACAGTATTCTAGTGCAGGCACAAGGACCTCTCCTGACCCTTTCTGTCCAGTCTGACATTTAGCCAAACACATGTTTCTGTATTCTAGCAATAGAGTTGATTTAAGCATCACCTTTTTCTAATGTGGCACTGGTCTACAAGGGTCTCGATAGAGAGAGAGAGAGAGAGAGAGAGAGAGAGAGAGAGAGTGTGTGTGTGTGTGTGTGTGTGTGTGTGTAAATATCTAATTTCTGTCTTGCTCTCTTCACTATTCCCTCTCCTGCTCCTTGTATCTCCAGTGGAAAGATTCCTACAAACTCTTATGGGTCAGTCCTGTTTTCAGTAGTCCATTAAAAAATTTGAACTACCAAAGATCTCCTACATGGCTATACTAGTTGGAAAGATGCAGAAAGATGATTGATTAGGTTGAGCAAATGGGGAAGAAGGTACCCTCCCCTTTAAAAGTCTGTGTGGGAAAAGGAACATCTGCAAACATTCATGTCAGCTGGTTCCTGGTTCTCTGTGCCATGGTGCTCATTTTTAACTTTTTTGCTAGGTCCCTAACTTTCCATTTCGGAAAAAATTTTCCTTATAGCAGGCAGCTGAAGAGCACAGGGTATGAGACTGACCATACTGAGAGGGGAAGAGAGTTATCGTGGGATGGACCACAGCAGGGTTCTGGCTTGGGGGGAGATATTAGTGGACTCTACCTCGGAAATGGATATTCTTATTTATTTTTTTTAAAAATTCATCCCCAGGATGAATTATGATCTGATAACTGATGTAAAATAACCCATTTAAAGACAGTAGAAACAAGATTGGACACAGTTAATTATGGCTAAGAGGGGCCATTATTGGCTTTTCTTACTTTTAATTTTGAAAAATGTCTCCCTTATTCACATTATTTACTTTTGTGAATGAGTCAGAACTTTTACAATAAAATTTTTTCAAGTCTCCCCAGGAGATACCCATCTAGGAGATGTTTTATAAGTGGGTCCCTGATAATAAAGGGACTTCTAAAATTCTAGAAGGGTGCGTAGGACTCTTTCTCAGAGGAAAGGCATTATTTTTACAGGCAGCTCTTAAAAGAAATGTGATAATTTTGTTGACTATTGCCTCTCTGTGCCAGAGGAGAGTGCTAATGACAGACATTTGAGGAAAAGGATAAAATAATAAAGTACTTTTGCATATGCTTTTAGGTAGGGTTTATTTTCTTGTATATGTATAAAATGTTTTTTATTTCAGGATTTGTTTTTTTTTTTCAAGACGGTATTTGCTTCCAGACAGGAAAGCCAGATATCTTGAGGAAAGGGCTAGAGATGCTACATTTAAAAACAAAGTAAAATTTAAATGACTAAACAAAGAAGCAAAACAATATGGTATTTGGGGGACTCCATTTGTTACTACCTTTGATACTGTCCCAGGTAAAAGTGACCCGGCCAATCAGCCCAAAAGCAGTTAAGGTAAAGATTCATTGTTTAGCACTTGAGTAACAGACCATTTGACAGGCTCAACTCAATGAATCAGTACGTTAGGGAAGAGCTAAGGCAACACCATTTAGAGTGTTTCTCCCTAGATTTGGGAGCACCAGGGAGAAAACGGATTTGCTCACATCCTCAAAGTGTTGCAGGAATATGTCCATGGCATCTAGGCAAGATTCTCCAAGCTCATCCATACTCCACAATGAAGCTTCTTAGAAAAACACTTCAGACTGATAGAGAAGTCACACCAACTGAATTTGGAACAGAGATGTCTCTGCAGTGAAGGGACAGCCCTACAACTTAGATGACATCCCTGAGGTTGTTACATTTTTGTTTGTGGATTCACACTGAAGCTATTCTTACATGTACAGATGTGAGTTCCTTTGCAGTGGTTGGATGTAGTTCAGCACATTAGAGAGCTCTTGATCTTTCAGCATACAAAGGACAATGCTCCTCTCAAAGAACCAGCTGAGACTGTCATTGAAAGCTATTGTACCATGTCCTAGCTTCCAAAGAAAACAAATGAACTTGAAAAACAGGAAAATCCTGCTTAGGATTTCTTTGTCTTATGATCCACCTGTTGAAGTGCATCATCACAAATTTGGGAGCACTTTAATACTGACATTGATGTCAACTTAGGAATTGCTGATGTTGGAGTAACTATATACTGACTATTTGTGTTTCGCAAGTCCTTGATCATCTGCAAAGAAATGAGATAGCTGGAATTCACTGCCACTCATAAATGGATTTTGAAAGCAGCTAGAATTGAAACAAATGTAATACTAATTTCCAGACAATGGTTAAGACTCATGTTTATGTTCCTGCTGAAGCAGTCCTAGAAGTATTTAGGTTGTTGGGTTGAATTAGAAAAGTATTGAGAGTTTCTAGCTCAAGTGGCACCTGCAGAGCTCCCAGGTCTCTGTTCCAAGGAGGGGAGTCACATCCTATTCTCATTCCGTTTCGTCATTCTGCTCCTTTTTTATGTGGACTGTTCTTGAGGACATGAAGACGCTTAGATGTGTGACGAAATGTGTCACTGTGCATTGGATTGTATGATGAAGTCATCTTTGGCTATTTCCAATCAAAGCCTTCTCTTGTGCTGCAAATTAGTCAAGATTGAAAGGTTAACAGCAAAACATACTTGATGAGGAAGGTAGTTTGGTAATGTTGATCAAAATTACCGACATTCAAATATAATTCCATTTCTGAGAACTTACCTTAAAAATAGATATGTTCCAAAATTATGTTTGCATAAGACAATTCATCACAGTATTGTTTATAATAGAAAACTATTAAAACAATTCTCTCTGTAGGGGACTAGTTAAATATGGTACACCCATAAAATGAAATGCTATACAGTCATGAAAGAAGAAGGAATTCCTTTACATGCTTTGAAATTAATATTTAAAAAATAGAGGGTAAAAGCTCAGAGCAGTACTTAACTTTCATTTGTAAAATGACTTTCATTTTATAAAAAGGAGGTGGGTGGATAAGAATGTTTTCTTATTTGCTTCCATCCTTCCAGACTGTACAAAAATACTCTTAATGTTAGTGTCTTCTGAAGTGAGAAACAGAATGTCAGGAACATTTTTCACTGAGCACCTTCAATTTGTCAATCGTAAATTGCCCATTTAAATTCTTGAATTTTCAATTGTGAAATATCTATTCCAAAGAAAATATTTTTAGTGAGACTTTGAAACGGCTGTAGATTAGTACCCACCACACAGTTGGCACACATTGTATTGAATGATAATTTCCATGAATGTGCACTTGAACAGGTACCTGGAATGCCTGTGTAACAGATGGCTAGTGTGTATTTTTTCCTACTCAAGAGTTAGCAAAGAAATTGTAGCATTCATTTTGTTAGCCCACCTCTTCCCTCTGCCCTCTGACTCTTATGACCATTCTGAAGACTGTTGAGATGTAAACATTGGGTGTAGGAGAAGCTCCGAGTCTTTGTACAACCTAGGATTGCATAGCAGTGGCAGGAGAACTAAGTCATCACCTCAAACAATTTCATTTCCATCTATTTCTGTCCACCTAGTTCCAGACTTTGTGTCTTCCCTCTCCGCTTTCTCTCTAAAACTACAAAAAAAGCAAAAACAAAAAGACATGAAATTAGTTTTAAAGCACAAACTACTAGCTGCAATTTGATCATTTAGACAGTCTTACTGATGACTACTTTAGTGGCATTGGGTTAAAGGAAATAATAGCAGGCAAATGTACTTCTAAGTGATTTTCATGATTATGTGATTACATGAGAACTGATATAAACAAAATTCCTTAAATTAGGGATTGATATGGATAATTCTTGGTTTTGTATTGTACCCTACCTCCTTAAGAATTAAGTTAGAGGATTTTTGTCTTGAGGTTAGGTGGGGAGAAGAATGTTCTAGAACAATGAAGTCTGTGATCTATAACTGGGCATTGTTCTAATTCTTACTCTGCCTACCTCACAGGATTGGTTGAAGATCAGATGAGTGTGGCACATGTGAATATTCTTTTAAACCCTTTAACTTTGCTTCATGTACAAGTGCTGGTCCCTTTATTGCTGAATTTGCCCAGTCTCTGAATTTTGAGATCAAATATATGGGGTATGCTGAAAAGGCTACAAAAGAGCTGATTCTTTGTAACTATGGTATTTCCAAATAAGATCCTGGATATTTCTGGGAGATCTCCTAAGACATTAGTGTTTAACCCTGTTCTTGGGAGTTGGAGATTCATTATCAAGACTTCCAAATGCCATTGCTTCAAACTGACTTCAGCTTCGTGGCTGCAATACCCTGGTCGTCAGCTGACCAGCCTTTGAGTTCTGTCCTTAGTGTATGTTCATTTCCTGTGCCCAGTTCCTCCTTCTCAAGTGCAGGTTGATATGAGTCTTAAGTTTTTACTGAGTTGAGAAGATGAAGAAACTGAACACCTGTCTCTGAGTTAAGTCTAGCTTGTAATGAGATTCATGACAGGAGTCAACTCTCTGGTCCATGAGGAACAAGTTATGCAGGGGCATAGTGGGCTACAGTGCCCTCCTATCACAACAGTCAATAAAGCTGATCACCTATATGCCTCTGCTTCCCCTGCTGAGCAGTGCAGTGCTGGGCTCTGAGGGTTAGAGGGTGATTGACAGCAGGATTTTAGTTCAGAGACAAGCTTTGAGATATAACAATTTTTAAAACATCAGAGCAATATCTTGATATTGATTAGCTTAACTTCTAAGAAGCTATTTTAGTTGAAATAGGTAATGAATGACTCTGCTTCATGGTTAAATGCAGCACAGCGAATGAATCAGCCTTCAGTAGAATAAACACTCTCAGGTCAACCCCCAGGAATTAGTCTTTCCCTTCTCCCCAAGAACACTCAGGCATGATGAGAGTGAGTGCAGTGGTCGAGGCAGAAGTCTACCCTATCTACACTGTCCCATGTCCTCATGAACAGTTTCCCTGTGTGATCAACCCTGACCTTAGTCACGTAACTGAACTGTTAACTCTACCCTGGTTACTCAGTTCTCCTTGGGTTAGAAGACTTGGGTGTGCTCCTGTCTGTTCCCATTGTCACCTTGCATAACAATGTATGTATGTAACGGTTCAAGGGCAGTTATTGGAAATAAATGAAATTGCCTTGCAGAGCCTGTCACTTTTGGTGTTCCATTCTTAGTCACGAGAGCCCCATAAGAAGTTGGATTCCAGAAGTAAATGGGTTCTGCTCTGATGCTCCTGGTTTCCTGTCTGTCTCAGTCCTATCACCAGCCTCCAGCTTTGACGCTTTAGTCTCCCAGTGTCTGCTCTCCCACGAGCGACGGTGTTTTATCTTCACCTTCCAAGCTCTCTATGGACTCTCCAAATCCCATCATCTGAGCTACTTGAGATGAAGAATGTTTCTGAGAGAGGAATTACAGATGCCCCAGCAAAGAGGCCTGATGCTTGCAAGACAATCCAGCTTCTCCATTACCATCTGGTTTTATTTCCCAGATGATGAAGCAGAGGCCAAAAAGGGCAGGTAATTAAATTAAATTAAATCGATTGAAACACTAGGGACCCCGACATGGTATCACCGGCACCTGGATGTGGAGTTCTAATTTATCAATTAGAAGTTGCAGCTGCAAATATTAAGATTTGAGTGAGGCATGCCATGGTGGCTTAGTGGTTAAGTCCATGACCCCACCTGCCATAGTCCACATACATACCCAGGACCCAGGTTTGAGACCCAGGTCTGGAGGAGCAATCAAGACAAACAACTAAATAAAATAAATCCTTCTTCCTCTCTCTTCCTGCCTGCCTGCCTACTCTCCTTTATTCCTGCCTGCATCTTTCCTTTAAAAAAATTAAAAAGACGAGTTAATAATATCTTGTGAGAACTGACACTCCCTATGACATTGAAACAGCAATGGGTAAGCATGGAGACTTGGCTCGAGGCAGAGCAGGGCATCATGAGTCTGTTAACTGGGACAGGCACTAAGAGATTTTCAAACTCTTTTGAAATGGTCATAGATCCATAGGAAGTTGTAAAAATGGTACAGAACATCGCGTGCCTTTCCCCAGTTTCCCTAGCGGTTATACCTTTTCATAATACATCATGATACATTATCAAAACCAGGAAACACACTGATATGAAGTGGCTATAATTTCAGACCACTTTATCACATGTGTGCATTTGCATAACCATCACCTCAGTTAAGACACAGGACTATTCCAGCACCACAGATATCGCCCCTTTATTGTCATAACCCCACTCCATAATCACCACATCCCTAGTCCTTGCAATCACTGATTTGTTCTTCATTTGTATAATGCTGCTATTCTGAAAATGCTATGTAAAGTGAATCATATAGTATGAGGCTTTCAAGCTTGGCTTTTTATATAGTGCTGAATTCTATTTGCTGAAAATTTGTTAGGAATATTTGCATCTGCATTCATTAGGGGCTCTGGGTTTCAGTTCTCTCCTTTTGCACTGTCTTTGGTTTTAGTATTAAGGTAATGTTAGCTTTCAAATGACTTGAGACGTGTTCCCTTTTCTGCCAGAGATTATATAGAGTTAGTATTAATTTTTCTTTAAACATTTGATAGAATGTACCAGTAAAACCATTTGGGCCTGGAGAGTTATTTTCCAAAATTTTTAAACTTACAAATTTATCTTCCTTCAGGCTATTTGAATTATATCTCTTATATTGAGAAAATTATGGTAGTTTTGTAAAGACTTGGTCTATTTCATCTAAGTTGGTCAAATTCTCATGGGTAGATTTGTCTGTAGAATTCTCATATTATCCTTCTGATGTCTGCAGGGTCCGTAGTATTATCTGCTATTTAATTACTGCTATTGATAAAAATTTGCATCTTTTCTCCTTTTTTCCCCTTTGTTAACCTTACTAGAGGTTTGTCAATGTTACTAATCTTTTAAAAAATAGATTTTGCTTTCTTGATTTTCTTTATTTGTTTTTCTGTTTCCCTTTTGATTGATTTCCACTCTTATCATCATTATTTCTTCTGCTCTGCATGTTTTGTGGGTTTTTTTGTTCCTCTTTTTCTAGGTTCTTAGAGTGGGAAAGTAGATTATTGATTAGAGACTTTCCTATTTTCTAATGTAAACTTGAAGTTTTATAAATGTCCCTTTCAGTACTGTTTTAGTTTTAGTTTTTTCTTTTTTGCCTTGAGGCTTCCTCTTTGAACCATGGATTATTTAGCAGTGTTCTGTTTCGTTTCCAAGTGTTTAGAGATTTTCATTGTATCTTTCTTTTTGATTTTTAATTTAATTCCATTGTGGTTAGAGAAACTCTCTCTGACTTAAGTTTTTAAATTGGTGAGGTCATTTGGTGACCAAGCATATGCTCTATCTTGGTATATGTCCCTTGGGCACTTAAGTGTGTATTCTGCTCTTGTTGAAAAGAATGTTCAATAAACATCAAATCCCACTGACTGATAGTGTATTGAGTTCTTCTGTATCCTTGTTGATAAAATTGATACAGTTTTTTGTCTTGCTGTCCTATTAATTGTTGATTTGAGTACTGAAGTCTCTAATTTTAATTGTGGATTCATCTATTTCTTTTATTTTATCAGTTTTGCTTCACCTATTTTTCAACTCTGTTCTTAAATGTGAGCCATACACATTTAAGATTGCAATATCTTCTTGGTGGGTTGACCCTTTTATCATGCAGTATCCCTCTCTGCCCCTGGTAATTTCCTTTGCTCTGAAGTCTACTTTTTCTGCTTTTAATATAGCTACTCTTGCTTTCATTTGACTAATTTTTACATGGTATATTTTACCAATCTGTTTACTTTCGATCTAGTTATAGTAATGTATTTGAAATGAGTTTCTTGACAGTATATTTTTGGGTCATGCATTTTTATCCATTTGGTCAGTCAGCATTTATATTTAATGCAATTATTGATATCTAGGGCTTATGTTTGCCTTTTGTTTTCTGTTTTCTTTTTCCTGCCTTTCTGTGAGTTACTTGAACATGCTTTTAGAATTCATTTTGACTTATCTATATCGGGCTTTCATTTTTAGATTTTTTTTTAAGAAAACATGCAGTCAGGAATGAAGGTGAGTAGGCAGGTAGGATGAGAGAGGAGAAAGAAGCATATTTATTTTATTTAATTGCTCATTCTGGCTGCTCTGCTTGCTCCCAGGATGTGAACCCGGGTCACCAGGATATATGTAAATCGCACCTGGTCCAAGGCAGCAGGCCTAACCACCACTCCATCAGTGTCGTTTAATGTTTCTCCTAGTACAGATGTTTTTGTTATTGCTCTAGGTATTACATAATCTATAAGCATAACATTACAATCCACTGGTATTATCATTTTATCAGATGGCGTGACATATAAAAACTATTCCCCCTCACCTTCTCCTGTATATAATTTCTTTAGTATTTCCTATACATATATTGACAGCCACATCAAAGTGATATTTTTTGTGTCAATAATCAAATATAATATAGAAAACTCAAGAGAGGATGAAAAGTGATCTGTATTTGCCATGTTTTTACTTCTTCCCTTGTCCTATTTTCCTTCTGATATTGTAAAATGTCTTCTTTATTCCCTACTTTTTCAGGAACTATCTTTAGTTTCTCTTTTCAGGATAGCTCTGCTGGCAATACATTTTCTTCTATTTAAGAAGATCTTGATTTCCCTTTCATTCCTGAATATTTTTCTTAGATGTAGAATTTGGGGTTGAGGCTTCTTTTTCAGAACAAGAAAAATGTGGTGCATTATTGCCCTGATGAGAAATCTGCTATTCTACAATTTGTCAATTTTTCCCTTAATGTTTTCAAGATTTCGTCTTTGCAAGTTTTCAGAAGTTAGATTGTGATGTCTTTTAAGGATTCTTGGGGTTATCCTGTTTGGGGATACTCAGTTTCCTGAGTCTGAATGTTTTTGCCTCTTGCCAAATTTGGGAAACTTTCAATCGCTGTTTCTTTGACATTTTTTCATCTCCAGTCTCACTTCTCCTTCTAGAACTCCATTAATATACAAATATTATTGCTATAGTCCCAAGGGACTCTGAGATTCTATTCATATTTTTTATTACATTTTTCTCTGTGTTATTCAGATTAGATAGTTCCATTGTACTATTTTCAGGTTCATTCCCTCCATTCTATTGGTGAGTCCACTCAGTGTATTTTGAACTTGAGTTATTACACTTTTCAGTTTAAAATTTCCCTTTTTCTCTTTTTTATACCTTATATTTCTTTGCTGAGTTAAAAAATCTATTTGTATTGCTCATTGAATTATTTTTGTGATGGTAGATGGATGGCTTGTCAGATAATTTTTCCATCTGTGTCTCAACATTGCTGTCCATTGACTGTCATTTCTCATTCACGTTGGTATTTTCCTGGTTCTTCATATGACAAGTGACATTCTATTAAATTTTGGAAATTTGACTCTTTTGTAATGGAAGTCTGATCTTTCTTAAACCTCTTGTTTTAGCTGATATCATGCTGATATGGGAAAAAAATAATGAGACACTGTCTCATTATTGGCACTTAGTTTTCATAGACATGGGAAGGGAAAGTGGTGGGGGTGCGTTTCATTTTACTTCTAGGTGGAGGTGGCATCCTCCTGAGTCTCCCCCTTGATACTGTCCTAGTTTGAAGGGTCAAGGCTGCCTCATTATTATGGGTCATGTGAATTTCATTGAGACCAGGGGATGGAAGTGATCATTACTGCCCAGGAAGGGAAACAAATACCAGCTCCACACTTGGTACATCCTATACCACCCCAGTGGGAGCATTGAGACCCATTACTACTACTCAGTGGAGACAGAAATCTAAATTCAGCCTTTGTGAAGGATAGAGCTATTGTTTTTCTGTTGTGTTTGACTGAGCTGTACAGCTGCTATTTGAAAGTTTTGTTTTGTTAGTCTATCTCCTTCCCATCTCTTCAGTTAAAAAGAACAGCCTTGGGGGCGGGGGGACGGTGGAAGGCAGGCACTTTCTCTTGTCTGTGACCACGAACATTTCTAGGTGGATGGCTTGACCCAGTCCAAGTCTGAGGTATATGAGGCAAAGAGAAAATGCAGGGAACTCACCACCATATTGTTCTTTGGTCCTGGGTTTCCTACCTGATATGTCTTATGCTCTCCTCCTTCCAGAAATGTCTTATGTTTGTTTTATTTAAAATGTCCAGGGGATTTGGTTGTACTTAGTGAGGAAAAATGTGTCTACTCCGTTTTGTCCAGAAATGGAAGTGACTACGTGAACTTTCACTGCTCTGTGCAATTACAGTATGTGGTATAAGAGTCTCCACACTTCTACGTCTTTTCTTTTGCTTGGAATAAAGGTTAATTATATCCTTAAATAATATAAATACCTTCTAGTATGTTTAAGGGAGAAGCAAGAGACAGAGCCGGAGTCATCAGAAAAAAATTATCACGTAGAAATGTAAAAGGCAACAAGCAGACCAAATAGCTTTGTGTCGATGACTGAAATTCTTTCCACCATGAACTGAGTCTTTTGATTAGTTCTGAGTATCCTTATAACTACAGTACCTCCATATTTCTTATAAAATAGTAAAGAGTACCAGATTTGGAGACAGAAGACCTAAGTTACAGTTGACGTTGATCTTGAACAAGTGAGTTAACCTTCCTCGGCTGTTTCATTCACCCTTAAAATGTTCTTGTTGGCGGATTAGTTCCCAAGGTTTCTCCAGGTTTTTTTCAGTTTGTAATTACTCTCCAAAGACAGCTTCTCCACCATCACCGCACATGCTCATGCATACTTCTGAATCAACTGCTTCGTCCTACAGAAGTCTTTAAGGAGAACTTGGCACCTGGCTTCTGTGAGACATTTAAAACCTCACTCATCAGTTTTTTGAAATCTTACTCATTTAAATTGTCACAGCTCAAGGGCCCTGGGATTTAGACCTTGCAAAGGGTAAGGCTTGTCAGCAGAATTTCTGTGTTAATTTGTAAAGAAATGAAGAATATTAAAATTTTCCACTCTGCAGACGGCAGTAGAGAGATTGCAGACAAGGAAGGTCCAGGGGGTAGTAGAGGGAAACTACAGACACATGTCAAAATTCTTGAGGCCCTGGTTTCCCATCCTTCCAGGGTCTCCTCTCCTAATGGGATAAGAGTGATGGAATATGTGGGCAAAGGAAATTCACAGCTGAGAGAGGAACTCTTGGAAGGGCCAAGAACAAGAACAGTATCTGAATTTAAACAGGCTGAAGACAGTCAAGATTTATGAAATAGAAAAAAAAAAAAAAGATATCTACCCTCGAGGTACAAATGCATTCCAGAAAAGCTTTTTCCATATTTTTCATCTCTGTTTTTTATCATTTAAGCTACAAGAGATGATGCTATTGGTTAAAGTATTTCTAGGAAATATTCGTTCAAACATAAATTCCTCTATGTACAGATAAATTGTTCAAATCTGTCAGACGGAGGCAGCTTTGCAAACTCATTTATGCTTCCCACCACCAATTTAAAAAAATAAAAATAATAACTAAGGAAGGTTGTTGTTTTTTTCTCCCCCAGGCCGTCATTGAGAATCCCTGCATGTGCTAAGTTATTTCTGATAAGTCTATCATCTCCCTCTTGCCTCTTTATTCCTCCTCTGGCATATCCCTCTCCTCCCCTCCCCTCTCCTCTTTTCCCTTTCCCTTTACTTCCCTCCCCTCCCCTCTCCTTTTGCAAATGTGAACTGAATGGAGGAAGAAGAGGAAGAGTCTTGATAAGATGGACTGGATGAAATACAAGATCCATAAGCGATGACTGAGTAATTGAAATAAAGGAAACTTGCTTCTGGAGAGCAGGGCTGAAAGGGACCTGTGGAGAGGGTATGGGGAAGAACTAGCTGGTCCCAGTTCTTCTATTTCTACAACTCTCTCTCAAAATTCTCACAATCTCCAGGGAGTATTTTAATACTGTCCTGGGACACAGAGGAGGCTGTGTGACTTAGGGATTCTAGTATTTGTAGGACAGACAGCATTTTTAAATATTTTATTAACATTTTGCAAGGGCAAATGGACATATTCTATTCTGGAGCACTCTGAGAGACAGAGTTGAAGTCTGAACCAGAGAGTCATTTATATGGATCCTTCTCTGTCTCTTCTCATTTCCTTTCCATGTTCCTCATTTCACAACTGAAGGTGTCAAGCACATGGTAAATATAGGACAAATACAGGCCTATGAAACCCACAGGGGAAGTGGAAACCGGCAGAAGGAGATAGCCCAGTACTGGTTATAGCTGCACAATTCACCATTCTAACAGGTATTTCAAATTCTTTGAGTCCCTAAAGCTCAATATCATGAAAGAAGAGACTACAAGGAAGTAATAATGTGTATGATAACATGAGATTCTAGAGTACCCAAGTTTGCAGAGGAATGGCCAACTGATGACATGAAGCTGAGTGGGTATGAGGGACGAGAGGAGAATTCACTGAATTTTACCATGAGGAGATTTCTGGGGACTTCAGCAAGGTCAGTTTTAGTAGAATTATGAGGAACCAGAAACTTGATGATACTGATATACAATGGAATGGAGACTTGAGTGAAAGCTAAGATGAGAAGACCATGTTGGAGAATAAAAACGCTGGTAACCAATATCTACACAGCCCTTAAAAGAGATGAAACCCTGTCATTTAAATCAATATGGATGGATCTAGAGGGGATTATGCTAAATGAAATAAGTCAAAAGAAGAAAGACAGATACCAAATGACCTCATTCATAGGTGGAAGGTGAATAGACAAAACAAAGGAACAGATGAAACAAACCAACCCTTGGACAGTTGCAACAGAACTGAGGTGACCAATAGGGAATGGGATGGGGGTGGGGGAACAAACAGTAGTGGAGCCCACTGGACAATGGTGAAGAACACTTGGTGATGTGGTGGAGGGCAGGGTGTGTTGACATATATCTAAGGAATGGGAAACTTAAACATAAAAAGTATTTAAATGTGTAGAATAATTACTCCATAAAAAAATATAACGATAAGGAGAGGCTTAAGGTGGTTCTGGTGGGGGTATGAGGATGGGAACTTTTTAGATTGCTGAAGCTAGCAAGGAAACATGATTAATCAGCCAGATTTCTGAGGAGAAGCAAGGTTGGTCTCAAGTACTGAAGGAAGGGGTATGAGGTGGTCTGGCTGCTGTGTGCAGCTAGGAGAGCCCTGACTGCCACTGTCCCTCAGCTCATCTGTGAGAGCACAGCCCACACTGGGCTCAGGGCAGAGCTTTTTGTGAAGCGGGGCACATAGAGACTTTGACAGTGGCGTGAAGATTGGGAAAAGCAAGAGCTAGAAGGAAGCGTTCATTACAAGAGGAGCCAAGGCTGCAAGAAATAAAGCTTGCAAGGAGGTGATAAACTTACGTTTTTGCATGGAAATTGATGGTTATAAAAATAAAGTCAGAAATCATCAACTTAGAAAACTTGATTTTACAGGAGTTCCTCCAGTGGCAGAAGACCTCAGTAAGTAATGTGGATTTATGGAGGTGCTGGTGTGAGACTTCATCTCGGCGTGTTGAAAGATGATATCTTGGGCATGCATAGCAAAGGAGCGGGCTCTAACCTCTCAGGAGAGAAACATCTGGAGGTGTGTGAAGGGCTCGTATCCCTGCTCTGGTCCTGGAAGGAACAGTCTTGAGGTGAACAAACATACTAGATATTAACATAGATCAGAGAAAGATGAGTGAAGGTCAAGTTAGATTTTGGGAGCACAAATCAAGGGCAGGCTGTATGTTGAAAGGAAAAGGTAGCTTCAGAAGGAAGACTGAACACTTGTGATGGGTAGGGTGGTATAGTGGAAAAGAACGTCCTGTATAGAGGGGACTTGTAGGAGAATGAGTGCTGCCATCCAGGAGACCTCATCATTTATGAATTTCATGTCTTCTGAGCCTTCTCCTGCTCAGCTATTTCCAACCCCTCCTCAGCTCCAAACTTTTCACCTTGCCTGCTTCTGTCTAAATACTTCAGCTGATCTCTGAGGTCTCTCATCTGTTCGTTTCCAAATGGTCCTGCCTTCCCAACAGCTCCTTTTATAGTGTGATTATGATTGGAGCCAAGAGATAATCTTACCATCTCTTAAATTGGTTTGTATCTTTTGTCATTGTGGTCACTGTGTTCAACTTTTCTTTCTCTTCAGTCTTCCCAGATGAACACTCTTTATGCTCACTGAGTCACAGCATAATGGCTGAGAGTTTGCACAAAACACAATGTCTGAGTTTCCTATTTAGTAGCTGCATGATTTAGGCAAGTTAATTAACTCTCTAATCTTTGGTTAAGTAGTTAAGTAATGAAATGGAGCATCAGAACTCATAGGAAGTGCCTAGCGAATGTTAGCTATCCTTGTTACTAATGGGTCTTTTCTCTGAGTCTAACTCCAGGCAAAGTTAGAAAGAACTGAATGTGAGCCAAGTCCCAGTTATCATACCAAGTTAGCCACCTGTGTGTTTAACAGATGAACCCCTTTTCAATGCCCACTGCTTGCATTTCAGACTTTGCCAGAGTCCTCAGACTCCAATATTCTCTCCATAACTGCAAGACACTCAATGGACATTGTCAGGGGAGGGAGAGGAGGGGACTTCAGCAGGCACTTACACATATCATAGGTACCAGATAGGGTAAAAAGGACATTCTATTCATTCCTCTGAATCTCTCAATCGAGTTCGAATGCCAAAAGATGACATTCCAGAATGGAATTATTTTAGCTTCTTATTAAGATGGCTTTTTAAAACTAATTTATATTTTATACCCCTTTAATTATTATTAGATTATATTCTAACCCTTTCAAAATTGAGATTAGGAGAAAGAACCAGACTTACAAATGTCTTGACTGGTATTAGCCATTTTTGTAAAGAGAGCCACAGTGGTTTAGTTATTGCTATTTCTCCTAATGCACCAGGATGCTTTTAGTTGTTAGATAATGAGAGGGAAGGAGAAAGAAAATAATATTTATTGAGCAGCTTGATAAAGTCACTTATGAAAGTCACCTTATAATGTGTGGAATTACGTAGGCACCTTTTAAATAATAACTTCCTTGCTTTCTGCTCTCTCTTATTTTCCTCTCTCTTTCCTCCACCCCTACACTCTCTGCATGTAAAAATCTTAGAAGAACCAACATCATTATTTCAGACCATGTTTATCTATAGTGAGCAAGGATTTGATTAGGAAAGGAACTTAGAAGAAAAGAATCAGAGAGATTTGGAATGAACCAAATGCTAAAGTCCTATGGTCACCCCAGCTCTCTTCTGATTGAGACAAGAGCAACTTGTGCCGTGGGACTAAAATGGTCCCCCTACCACTTGGATATTTCCTCTTTCCATCAGAAAGGTGTGGGTCAAATTTCCATGGCAACAGCTTTCCCTGACTCCCTCTATGACTCAATCTCGCCAACTCTTTTGGTTAATCATCCAAAAGTTTATGTAAAGCAGTGGTTCTCAAACTTAAGTGTGCATCAGAATCACCTGGAGATCTTGATAAGGCAGAGATGCCGGAGTCCATCTCCAGGGTTGCTGACTCAATGGGTCTGGAGCGAGGCCTGGAAATCTTCATGTCTAGCAAGTTGCCAGGTGATGCTGATGTTGATCTGGAACCCACACTGAGAAACACTGAAGGAGCTCTCTCCTGTCTCAACAGATAATGTACATAGCTCAAGACTCCACAGTTTCTCATCTCAGACTTGGTTTCCTCTTCATTTCTAAGTCTGGAGCTGAGCTGCTCTATGTTCACTGGACCCAGCACCCTGGATACACCCCATCTTGTAGCCTTCCTCCTTCCTTGACTGTAGAACTTACCATCTGTCCTTGTCTCCTTAGGGTGCCATAACAAAACACCACAGGTTGGGTGACTTAACAACAGAAATGTATTATCTTACAGTCCTGGAGGCTAGAAGTCTGAAGTCAAAGTGTCAGCAGGGTTGATTTCTTTAGCGGTCCCTCTGCTTGGTTTGTAGGTGTTAATCTTCTCTTTGCCTTTAGAGACCTCTCCATATCTGGGTCCAAAACTTCTCTTCTTATAAGGACACACCTCAGCTTGGATTAAGATCCAACATGACTTCATTTTAACTTAATTGACTCTTCAAAGACCTCATCTGCCAAGACAGGCATATTCTGAGGTACTGGGGGGTGAGGACTCAACATATGAATTTGGGGAGACTCAATTCAGTGCATGGCACCGTCTCATCCTCTTTGTCATGGGGGCCAGGCTGTCTGTGCCCCACTCCTGGTTGTTTAGTTTCCTTCGTTTTGGCTTCCTGAGGAGCTCAGCAGCCTCACAGATAATAACCTGGAGGCTAATCGCGAAGCAGGGCAATTAGCAGAGGTCTGCTGAGCTGTTGATCAGCACCCGTCTCTATGAGGGCTCCTTATTCTTGTCATCTCTGCATCACAGGCAGCAGACTGCCCCACACTCTGTTGGCACCTGATACCCCCTCCCCATGTGCCCACCTAGAGATAGCTTTGGAAGAAAAGGAGGAGACCCAAGGGTCTATTTGACTAGGGCCCATACACATTTTTTTTTTGGTTATGCAACTGTTTCAAAATTGTGCTAGCAATCTTGGGTCAATGGAGGAGAAAATCAGCTTCCCTTATCAAAAACAATAAATCCTGATGCCTTTTACACTTTGCACAGTGTTTCTCCACATTATCTCATTTGACCTAGCAGTCAGTTCCCTGGGGTCAGCCAGTCCTGGAGTAATTACACCCATTTTAGAGATTAGAAACAAGTTTTAATAAATAAAACAAGGACTCAGATTATGATCTGCCCTCTCCAAGGCCCACCCTTTCCAAAATGTTCTACTTACTTTACTTCTTCTGCCTTCCCAGAGTTTCCTCAAAATATGGTCGTTCACAAGGCCTCTTCGTTCTCATGATGTCTGCACAAGGTGAGGTCCTGGTCACAGCCTTGCACTAAGCAATCCACGGGATTCCCATGAGTTGGGTGTGTTAACTTTTCCCCTAATATTCCTTACAATAATTTTAAAGTCCTTGAATTAGATGATTACTTTAGGATATGCGCTCTTTCCATTGCAGCGATTTCTCTGTGGGAATACAGAGGCGTCCCAACTGCACTGTTTTTTCAAATGCTTGGCTGCCATCCACCTTAAGAAACAAATCACATTGCAACACATTCCTCACATATATACACCTCCATAAAACAAAATCCAGTTTCACAAGCTAATACTTAACCTACGTGTGACACATGCTCTTTTCCATTCTATTTTTTAATGTTTACTGTGAACCACTAAACTGGTTTTGGAACCTAGTAATAAGTTGCTCCCTGTAATCAGGAAATAATCCTTCACACGATGTTCTTGGAAGATGGGTCTCCTGTGTTGTTTGTGCCTCCTGGGAGGAGAGATGATGATGTTGGTTGGAGGGGAGCTCCTGGCGCCCTTCCCTTACCTGTTCCCCCAGGTGGCCCTGCTCGGATACTGAGGGTGCGCTAGCTCCAGGGTGTCTCCAGCACGCAGTGGGGAACGCCACAGATGCTCTCCTGACTGACTATAGTGCGAGAGTGGAGAGCCCATGCTTCTTTCCTCAGGTAGGGTTACCATAACTGCCATTTTGACTGAAGCTGTCCTGATTTAGTGACGTTAAAACCAGACACACGCATGCATGCACGCACCTTCTCCTACAAGCTTAAACCCTGAATCCACCCCGCAATCTGTTGATACTCCAATGGGTCCCAGTTTCAACTCTAAAAATTATAGTAAATCTAATTCTTATTGTCACCTTTCTTACCCCATCTGAACTGACAGCATCAGGGGAACCTACAGAGTGGCTGTTTGCCTGTGCTGTATTTTTATCGGGATATTTTAAAGCCCAGCTCTCTCTAAAAGCACTCTCCTGAGATGGCTCCATTAGATTTTTGGTTTAGTCTTACCTTCCTAAGATTCTCCTTTATATGTGCAACTGTGCATGGACCACGTTTCTAAGGCTTTTCCTTTCCAGTCTGACCTGACCTCGAAGTTCTGGAAGTTGATTCTCCTTTTAAAGGGAAACCTAGAACAGTAATTGTGACTCTTTCTTTTGACATGGACCATTGTGGTGTTGTGGGTGCCCATGGGACCCTTTTCAGAATGATATATTTTAAGTGTACAAAGTAAAATGTATAGAATTTTAAGGGAAAATAAAATATATAAGTATATATACTTATATCAAGTATATGATAAATATGTAATAGCGATAGGTAGATAAAAGGATAATAGATTTGAATATATAGAATATGTTTATACATAATATGTAAATAGGCTGGTGTAAATATTCAATATGAGAGATAAAATAATCAAATAAATATAATTCATATATTTTTTAAATTTGTAATGCAGCAATACATGTTTAACCCATTAAATAAAATCTAAAGGCAGGCCTCATAAATGCTTGAGAATAGTGATATGTATAAAACACTACTTCAATTCCCTGCAAAAACCATAGCATGATGTGTTGGTGGGTGTGGTGTGTCATACCCACAGATGAGAAATGAGTTCAACATCTTAAAATGAGTATGGTTTTGTAAGCAAAAGAAATAATCATAAAATTCTTACGTTATTTAAAAAAAAATCATAACGCGATGAAAATAGCTCTTTCCGTTGGTGGGAAAGTCTCAGGTTCCACTAGCATGTGTGGTTTATCGACATTCAAAACTGAAGCAAAAAACTAGATTATAGTCAGGACTTGCAAAATGTAAGACACGAGTTTTCTCCTCCTCGTGGACCCCTTGAACTCTGTCCATGCACCCACTTCAGGAGCCCCTGCTCCAGAGCTCCCTCTACTCCTTTGAGCATTTCTTTCCCTGCCTCCACCTTCCAGATTCTAAAACTTGAGTTGCCAAGCCCAGTTCTGCAAATTTGGGGGCACCCTGCCTCCCACATCTTGCTGTGCCCTTCCTCCCACCTCTCCCTCCCAACCCTGTGTTCAGCCCAGCCAGAGTCCAGCTGCCACCCGGCATCTGGCTGGTGGCCTCAGTGACACTGTGTCCCAGGTTCCTGGGCTGTCGCCTCAGAGGGCAGCGTGACTTTGACTCTAAGCATCCCCTTAATCAATTCTTCTTCCCCTGGATTTTTGTCAGGAGACAGTAATGATCTCGGTGTATTAATAACCTGAAGGAGAACGGGTCCCTATTTAAAGCAGAGCCTTTCTTATTGTCTGATTCTGACTGTGAATAATACCTGCCGTCTAGAACCTTGGCTCGAAAACGTCTTTATTTCTGCAACAAGAGTTTACTGATCAGTGCAGGGCAGGGTTAACAGCAGGCAGGACTGAGCTGTGCTGTCTCTGACCAAATTCTGGCCCCAAAGGGGGCAGGAAGATGCATTTATGGATCCAGGTCCCTCACTGATATGTCAGAGTGTCAGAAGACATGGGACAGTGAGACTAGGGCAAAGAAGAGGGCACACGTCCCGTCTCAAAGCAATTTCAAAAGGGTGTGATGTATGTATGTGTGGGCTCCTGCACTCTGCGCCTGCAAAGCCGGTTCTGAAGCCGTCACACTGGGTCTTCTCAAAAAACTGGCAGCACCATCTCCACAGGTTCCGTGAGCTGCCTGAAGGGAGCATTTTAGGGACAGCCAAGCGAGATGGGTTTGCTCAGATTCTGAGGACCGGTTAGGAATCAAGTGTCGAACTCCAAAAAGAATCAACAGATAAACATCCTGGTGAGACGGTTTAGAAAAACAAAACACGCCATTTTCCGCAAGGGGACTATGACCAAGTACTGATCCTATGAGGGGTGGGAGGCAGGAAGGTAGATGTGATATAAAGAACCCAGGGAAAAATCTGAAAATGACTTCAGGAAAATTTGGAGTTGCGAGGGACTATCCCTTAACATTTGGGGACAAATAAGGACAATGGTTCCTTCATCTTTGTTTACCCCATTTTTGTTACCCCTGTGAAGAGACAAAGTCTGGAACTGGAGTTTTGCCCAGAGCACCAGGCTTTCGTTCCTTGGTTCCTCTTTTACTTCTTTTGGTACAAACCCTATACCTACCTCTGCATCTGATCCAGGAGAGACGCTGTAGGGTTGACGGGGCTAACGATGACTTTTCACATGTGGGAGGGGCCCAGGGAACATTCAGGACGAGGAGGAACATCTGGGGAAGTTAAACCGGGAATGTCCTGTGGTGTAGGACATGGCGGGTCAAGGAGCATCAGAAACCACGCTGGGCCTTCTGCTTTTTCCCGCCATGCCCCAGCGGCTGAGGGACATGAAGTTGTCCTATCTGACTGAAATAGCACCCTCCCTCTTTTCCCTGCTTCCAGATCAAGCTGATCCCGGGCATGTAGACAAGATGACAGGAAGCAATCTGCATTCAGAAATGTGCAGCGGGCAGGCTGCGCGGTTACCGTAGCAACAACTAAATTTCTTGGAATCCCAGGCAGCTATGTGGACGTGCAGGGGAGAGGGTGCCTGTGATCCTGAAAATCAGCCGGGGAGGTGACAGAGACACCCAGGGCCGCCATCTCACAGAGATGCACAGGAGTGAGTGGTGGCACTCGCTACTCATTCCCATGCACAGACGCACCTTCTTCTGGAGGGAGTGTTTGATGTCCTCCTAAACACAAAGTGATTCCTCTTTGTGACCAGACACAGCACATCAGCTTGTGAGTGAAAGGAGCAGCTCGGTAAGACCAAGGCTCTCAAATGAGCCACCATGGGACTGTCCTCCTCCTTCTGGGGCACAATGCGCCCAATCCAGTCAAAGTCACTCTCAAAAATCTAACGATGTGAGGATTGTCTTGTCACCATCCTGGGTCACCTCAGAGGTGAGGTTTGGGTTAGGGGGCTCACTGGTTTACCGCTTCACTTCCTTCTGACTATGGTGCCAATGCATCACCCTTCACGACGGATTTCACTCTACAGAAATGTGGACCTGGGCTGCTTCCTCAATAAGGGGCTGTGGCTCATGGCGAAGGGGGCTTCCTTGCCCACCCAGGAGAACCTCCCAGGAGGCATTTGCATTGGGGGTTCACTATACTCCAGAGTCTCAGGTTTAGTAACTCAGTACAGCCAGGCTCTGACACAGGTGTGGTAGTCGCAGGCGAGGGGCTGGCCTGGAATCACTGTGTTTTAAAATAATTTCCCAAGTGGCAATACGGGGCAGAAGAAGGGTTTATTTTGAACCCAAACACCTTGTATGGTGCCTCTGAGGATCAGATGAGCTGGCATGGATGTAAGTGCTTAGAGCAGGACTTGTTCCACTGTGATGAAGCCTGGACGGTCATACTGGCCGTACCTGATACAACCACGGAAGGTGCTATTCACACAGGTTCCATAAATGCTGTCTCCTGAGTGGGGCACAGCCCTGAAATATTCACCCCTTCCTTGCAAGGTGATTAGAAAAAAAATGATAGTTAAATGCATATAAGATGCCTTTTGCATAGTTGATGCTGTAATTGATTGCTGTAGTTATTATTTATACTGGGAGATGCACCTGGCAGTATATCACACGGGGTTTGTCTCCCTGTTGGAAAACAATGTCTTTCACAGTGACTCAATTTGATTAAAAGCCTATTGAGAAATTTGGAATAAACAAGAGAAAGTTGAATGCCATCTCAAAGTTACTTTTCATTCCAGCTGGATGGAGGGGTCTCCATTCCAAGACACCCCTCTTTGAAGCACTAGGACTCATCCCGTGGAAAGAGACCTTCCCAAGCCAACATGGTCTGCAGAAACACTGATGATTCTTATCTCTAGGTCTCTCTCTCTCTCCCTTCCTTTTTTTATTTAAATTTTTTTTTTTGTGTGTGTGTGTGTGTGTCTCTCTCACTTGCCAAGAACCTCTCTCACGTTACCTCATGGGCTTGCTACAATTAATTAGATAACTGCATCTCTTACACTAGTTAATCTGTAAATTGGTCTCTTCCTAATGAAATTTTAGGGAAGCCCCACAGGCTCTTTGATGAAATTTGAAAAACCCCTTAGTCTCATCAGGCACCATTTTTAGAAATTAGTAACTTAAGCATCCTTCCAGCCAAAAGAAGTCGAGTAGGAAACACCACCAGTCCTCTGTGATCCCCAACTCCAGCTCTTTTAAACATACTCCCCCACGTTCTTGGTCATGTTTACATCTTTTCTGTCCTGCCTTCTGCCTGCAGTATTATTTCATGAATAAAACTGTGATATCTGCCATGTTTTAATATGCAAATTATTCCCCCCAAATACCATTCTACCTAGTGTCCTGAGCTATGTCCCTCCAGTGAGGTACTTAAGCTACATAAAATCACAGCCAGCCGATTTGATGGATATAAGACATGGAGGACAGGAGGGCAGTGGGAGGCACATGAAACAAACACAAAATGAAATAAACTGTCCAGCCTGACTCCATCTTTGGGGACTGTCTGGTCCAATCCTTTTCACTGAACAAAACTAAAAACGGAGACCCAGAGCCAGAGGCTATGTAATAAATTCACCACCTGCACTGGCTTGGGCCCAGATCTGGCAAAAGAGGAGGCTCCTCTGGCCTTTAGGGGCCAGGGGAGAAGGGCTCCCCCAGCAGCAGTGACAGGCTGCTGCTGTGCAGATACCTCCTGGCAGCCCCCACAGGGACAGAACAGAGTCACAACCTCCAGGTCTGTACTTAGTACATCTTGCAGAGGGAAAGGGGCGGGGGTGGTCTCCGCAGAGCCAAACGTGGTGGTCATCCACTCCTACACAGCGCTTGAAGGTGTGAAAGGACATCCCAAAAGAGAGACTCCAAAGGGATAGGCAACCAGGCTCTCCTACACAGCTCACTTCAGTACAATGGAGCCAAGGTGGGGGCGACTAGCCATGAAAGGAGGAGCTTTGGAAAAGTGACAAACAGCAGCTATGGCAGGGACAGTCACCCCTCTCCTCATGTAGTCAGTAGACTGATAGGTGACAAGGGAGGGACAAGAATAGACTGTGAAGCCAGCTAGTCCCACTGACTCCTCCAACTCCTGACACTGAGTCCCAGGATCAGGAAGGGCCTGTCCCAGGGTCACACACAGCATGGACGGCTGAGTTGGCTCTGGGATGGAACTGTCCTAGTTCCAATCTGGCACTGCCTCTGGGATCCCTCTTCTGCAGGGCTGAAGGAAAGTAAGTGACAGCCACTAACAGAGATGGAGTTATGAGAGATGCTATCAAGTCATTACTTAGGCATCACAGACTCCAGCAAACTAGTCGCACAATCTCCTAGATGTCACCACCTGATACTTGGGTGGATCTATCTGGCAATATAGTCTTAGACAAATTGCCTTACAAGCCTCCTTTTCTTATTTGTAAAATGGGGTTAACAACAGGACCCACATTATGAGTGATTGTGTGGATTAAATATAAAGTACTCAGCGAACCACCTGCCATTAGAATAAATGGTAGTTATGTTATCATTATAGCCTGTAATAGGGTGCTCTGTTATTCCACCCTTGGAGCAGGAGTTTCCACTTCTCCCATGGGTTTACATTATCTGCTGTCTTCTAATACAGTATCTCTGCATCTCTGACTCACCACACATTCCAGACCAGCGATTCCCCAACTGGAATGTTTTCAAAGTACTATGACTTCTTGAAATGGCACTTTTCATCTTGTGAGTAACAGATTTAGGCAAAGCTACCCACCCCGGAGGAAAGAGGGAAGTCCCCAGAGCACAGGGCACCTTCCTCCCTCTGCAGAAGTCCCTTTTTTCTTGATTGCCCTCTTCTTCTGTCATCTGGCAAAAGAGAGGAACCAGGGACTGAATTAGAGCTGGAAAGAAAGGAAAGAGAAAAAGACCCAGGTGAATGACAGGCTGTTGAGAAAGGTCAGGCTGCAGTTCTGTGTCTGCCCTCTGGGAGTCGCTGTGTTTGGAGGACTTTAGGCAAAGTGTAGGCCCCTCAGGGAGACAGGAAGGTGGGGGCATGGCAGTAGAATTCTGCAGATAGAATTGAAGTTTTCCCTTTAGCCTCTAAAGTAAAAGAAGAGAAAATGGTTTTCGGTTCTCTGTTTTCTTTGCCCCAAATCCTTCTGAGAGGAAGTCCTGCACCATGAAGGTCAGCAACTGCAGACCTGGTGGGTGCCACCGAGGAGAGAAGAGGGATGGTGACAATGGTGGTGATGGTGGTGTTGACATATGCCTTTACTCCTCCTCCAGATGGCGGCTCTTCCAGAGAGCTTGCCCAGGGGCCAGAGAGACACTCCTGTTTTGCAGAAAAATGGGCCACACAGCTCATAGTTGGGAGAAGTCAGAACACTTGTCTTTAGTGTGTAAGAAAGATCTCTGATTAGCCTGGAGGGAGTGTGGGAAAGCATCCCTTCAAGATAGGGTATTAGCACCCCTATTTTGTAGACAATGCTCCGATATCTGGCAGACGAAGGACTTGTTCAGAGCCCTGAGCTAGTCAGCAGCAGGAAGTGGTGGACCTGGCCACCTGTAAACCTTTTTCTTTCAAGTCTACCCTCAACCTTCATCCTAGGAACCTGGAGTCTTTCTGAGATATTTTGTGACCCAGGGCTTACTTCTCCATCAAGTTGTATATGCTGTGTATTTTCAAATGCCTTTCTGTCTTCCTTCTCTAGAGTAAAAGTCTTTTCTAAGTAATAGACCCAGCTCTTATCATTTCTACTCTGCTAATCAATACCAGTAGTTACCATTTGCCATAAAGAAATGGGCCCATTCAATCTGTATGTGCACAGTTCCTGTCCTTAAGTGCTTATTAAGAAATGTTCCATGTGCAAAAGAACATATAAAGAAAATGCAACAATTACTATTAAATTACTACAACTTAAGAAATAAAATTTCATATGTGAAACGGAAGACCCCTGTGCTCCCCTCTCCGGTCACATCCCCCTCCCTCTCCACACCTACCCAGAGAAGTATCCATCATTGGGTGTCTGTCATTCTCGTACCTCTCTTTATACTTGATACTTTACGCTTTACACAGGCAGATCTCACTCTGCACAGTAGTTCAGGGTCATAAAAATAGCCTCACCAGTTGAAACCCTGCAAGAAGCTCTTAAAGATCAATGGAAACATTAAGATGGCTTTGTAATCTTAGGAACTTTTTTCTTAAAACACCAAGATCTCTTACTGTAGATGATACATGTCTAAAAAAATATTTAAAATACTGAGCAGTGTTTAAAATATCAATCTTATTCAAACCTTTAAAATGATTACAAACATGGAGATGAAAATTTTATTACTTGACTTCTCATCACATAAAGAGCAGACATCTTCCAACTCTACTTTTTTTCTCATTTGACAATAAAAGAAAATATCTTTTCTATCCTTTCTTAGTTTGACTCAACTTCCAACGTGTTTATCCTTCGAATTTTCAGTGCTGTAAATTCCTTTAATGTGACATGTTCATCAGTGTCACTTCCTCTGGGACATCATCGACCTTTTCAACACAGCCAATTTCCTCTTGTCCACAAAGTGCCCTTCAGCCGGTTTCTCTGGCTCAGAGCCCACATTCCCACAGTGAGTGCTTTCTCCTTCAATTCCCCTCCCATTCAACATGAATTCTCTCCTAGCACCATCAATTTGTTGCATTTCTGCAGTGCTTCCATCTTGGTTGACCAGTGTCCTCTTCAGAGTAGCTATTTTTACAAAACATGACAGGAATGTATCACCAGGCGACCCAGAAGCAACACAGCTGCGCACTTTGCTGTCTGTGCGTGAAGTGAGTAAGAAGACATGCAGCGACCAGTCACCACACACTGAAGAATGTGAGAGACTTCATGTGCACACCTCTTGTGTATGGAGTGATTCCTGGGATATCATCAAAGTTTGTGCACTTACTCACAATCCACATGCAATGCTCACTTAAATTTGAACGGTGTGGTTGGGGACTGGTTTAACTAAAATACAATAACAGAAATGCATTCTGTGAGAATTGTGAAAAGCCAGAACCGTCTGTGCTTGAAACTACTTATATGTGACTTCCAAAGCAATATTTGGCATTGTTTTTCATGCTTTTAAAGTTCATATAAATGCTAATCATAGCACACAAATATTTTTTCCTCTTGCAATTCTGTTTTCCCTATCTGGCTTTTTAGCATGTTTGTGTGTCCTCCCTCAGTGGGGCCCAGAGCTCCATCTCACATAGCTGAGTCTCTCCAAAGACAAGGTCTACTCTCCCCTTTTCCTGAGTTCATGTGAAAACCCCAAGAGGCATGGCCTCTGCTGTGCTGACAGAAGGAAGTACGTGACTAATTGCAAATAGTTTGGATCAATATCATGCTCCAGCTGCTGGACAAAGCATGCAGGGGCAGCCTGAGGGTCCCATGTGCCAGGGTCCTGTCCCAAAGGGCTTCGTATGAAGACCTCAGGCTACAGGCTGTTCCTGCCTCCACCATTCAAGCCCTTTAGAGTTAAATTGATTTTAATAGCATCCAATTTCCTCAAGCACTGGAGAGACAGACAGGTTACAAAGAAGTAACCTCCTTCTCCTTCTGGATTCCTAGCAACATTAAAAAGTCATTTCATCTGACACTAGGCCTCTGGCCCCAGAAAAGTTAACCAGGGAAATAGTACTGGGCCCAGAACTGGTTGTTAAAACTATAAGCTATCCATTTTGCTGCTCTTGTGAGGGATGGAATGGAAAGTCCATTGCTCACGTGTGTGTGTGTGTGTGTGTGTGTGTGTGTGCGTGCTCACACGCTCCCACTTGTTTGGCAAGTGAGCATGCATTGAACGTGTCTATGTTAGGGCTTTGCCCCAAAGAGATATAGTTAAGAGCATGTGTTTTCTATGAATATGTGTGTGTCTTATTCACATCTGTATCACGGTGTTTAGCACATGGTGGGTCTACAGTGACTGTTGAACAATCAGTCACTCCTCATTGAAGCTGTGACCTGTGTGTTTGCTCTTCATTTCACTGGTCTATCCTGTCCCCTCCCCCTGATCAGAAGCCACCTAGAGTGTGCAAGCAGGGTGCATTTGAAGGGTGTATAGCTACTGTCTCTGTGTGTGTATGTGTGCATGTGTGAGAGAGAAACAGACAGACAGAGACAGAGAGGGAGGAATGGGTGTCTATGAGGATATGAATGTGTGCTTTCATCAGAAGTCAAACCTACTGCCAGTTGTCAGCCTGAGCTGCCTTGGAAAACTGTTCTAGGCTGGGATCCATGCACCCCTCTCGCCCCTGCACCTCCCAGGCTGAGCACCTTCTGTGCTCAGGCTGCACAGCCCTGTCCCTTTCCTCTTCTTCCCTGTGCACACACCTCAGCAGAGGAATGGCCACCTTATCACATGCCAACCACCCTAGAACATACAAGAACCTTCCTCACATCACGTCAGTCTTCTCCAAGCGTGGACCTGGGCTCCTCTGGACTGAGAAACAGCTTGGTGGAGCTTTAACAGGAAATCAAAGACTACCCTTTCCCCAATGTGTGCTTGCATAAAAGTATGAACATAAATGTGCATGTGTGCACATGCCACCTGCCCTGTCGGCGTCAGTCCCAGTCCCAGATCAGTATTTTATGACGACGTTACAGTGTGGTTAATCCAGGATTCCTTTCTGGTGACCCAATCTGCAGCCCACTGGCCAGCCCTGGTCAGTGTGTGTCTGCTGAGCATGAACAAAGATGGATAATAAAATCACCTTGAAGGGCTTAGAATTCAGTTGGGTGATGCCACTCCCTGCATGTCCCAAACTCTGTGGAACTAACCAGAAAGCAAGTGAGGGGGTTACACAGGCTGGACCCACCTGGGAATGCTGATTGTGGAAGATGGAACTCCACCAGAGCCTGGAGAGTGAGGTGGAATCCCACTTTTGAAGATGAGCAAAGACTTTCAAACAGGGAGCCAAGCAGATGGTCAGAAGGAGGCTGGTGATCGAAGCAACATCTGGAAGCCGAGTGAAACTTTACTGAGCACTTAGATTGTTTGAATTTCTGTGTATCTGCGTGTTTCTCTAAGGAAGCACATGTTCAGGTATTTGCTTGGCATCTGTGAAGCCTCAACTGTGTGCTGGGCACTGTGACCAATCCAGGAGGGCTCAGACAAGAAGAGAAAGCTGTGACAGATGAGAACCTGACTCTCTGAGAGGCCTGTGCATAGTCAGGGTCCAAGTAGTTAGGACCCTTTTAAGTCCGAGTTCTGCAGCCTCTGCATGATACTGGTTATGGTGGAGGGGTGCTGGGCTCACTGCAGGAGTATGTGGATGAAGCTAAACAGGCCAGGTGTATGTGCTGAGAGGACAGACAAAATCACAACCTGGCTTAGGAGCTGTGCTTTTCCTGAAAGTGTCTCCAAGCTTCTAAGAGGCACTGAGACACTGGGGCCAGCAGCTGGAGAGGTGTGTATGACGAGTCTCCTGCAGGCTGACACCATCCCCAAGTCATCTGTAAGCAGTCCTTCAGGTATGCCCTGGGCCTGAACTCATGAGTACTTGTTTCTAGGACACCTCTGTTCTCCATATGCCCATTAAGGGTCCCATAAAACACATCTCGTGATGGCCAGCTGGGCTTCCCAATGCTGAAGCCCCTTTTCATTTGAAAAACAGAGTCTTGAAATCATTTCTGAATGAGAAAAGTATTCATGCTGACATTTCCAAAAGGGGATAAAAGATTCCAAGTGATCCCCAACCATGCAGGAGCTCAGGTCACCTTCGGGGTCAGGCAAGACTGTAGCAGTCCCTCTTCTTCTCTGTCCTTTAGCAGGAAAATGCACTTAGATGTGCCTGCGTGTCAAGGTCACCATGGGACCATAGGTGCTATGCGCCTTCTGCACCAGTCATCTGACACTGACTCTAAGACTAGAGTTACGTTGAACCTCATGGAGTTCACAGGCCGCTCAAAGACCTAGCCCATCTCTGGTCACACACATGCATGTGACTTGGTTTTTGCTGCTGTTTAACTGCATCTCCACTCTGCCCCCCTCCAAGTTAGCATTTCCAGCAGCCTACTGGACAGCTTGATGTGAGTATCCCATGGGTATCTTAAGTTCAAACCTGCTATCCCTCCTTTGTTCCCTGCCCTACCAATGGCATCAAATTCACTCAAGGCACATTTTTTAAGGTCTTGTGGGGTGCCAACATGGAAATTGGAGAACGCTATCACCTCTGCCTTAATAGAATCTAATATCCTTCCACTATTGTCCTTCTAGATAATTGTGGAGAGAAACCAAGGAATCGTGTTGAATGCCCTCTCCTCACCCCAGTAGCCATCAAGTCCTCTCAGAATTAGCATGATGATTTTTGAAAGTGCTCCTTCCTCTTCACTACTCCAACCAGCTTCAGATCTTTGTCATCACAAGAGTGGGTTCGAGAGCCCTTGGTGCTGCTCCTGCCTCTGCTCTGGCTTCTTCCGGCTTTGGGAGGTCATGGGCTTCAAATAAAGGCCGTACTCTTTTTCTTGATGTCAGAACCGCTACAACTAAGACCTCGTCGATCAGTCTGCATACACAGATAGCTGCACATACCTGGGGCTGAGCCCGTCCGATCCCTGCCTCCACCAGGACAAGTTCTCCAGGAGAAAGACTGACCGCTGCCCCAATGCCACAGTCACACTCATGGTCACCCTTGCTCCACTGGTGGAATCTGCTCATCCTTCCAGGCTCTTCTCTGATGTCACCACTCTACCAAAGCCGTCCCCGATCCCTGAGTAGCAGTCGCCCACCTTTCTCAGTCTTCTCAAAACACTTTCTTTTCACCTATGTGTCAGTGTTGATCACACTTCACCCTAAATCACACCAATCTCTGCACATGTCGCTGCCCCAGGGCTAATAATTGAGTCATCATTAACAATGATTGTGCTCGTCACTGGATGTAGATCTCATTTAACTCTCCAAAAGACCCCAAGAAGGAGGTGTGGGTTTTCCCCAGTTTTCCAGGGAAGGACAGAAGCTCAGAGAGTTGGACCACATGCCCGAGGTCACGGCCAGTGAGTGGTGGCTCTGGATGTTGTGACCTGGCTCTCCCACCTGGAGCCCAGCCCTGCACGACTCCTGAGCACACCTTCCAGAGCTAGGCAATCAGGAAGTAGGAGGTCGGCACAGGAGCTGCTGTGTCCCCACAGCCTCCAGCACAAAGCCAGGCCCCTGCATCAGGTCGCCAACACATTGATGAAGGATCACTAGTCCCTTTGGCTGAAGAGTTGAAGGGAGGTGGGGGAGAGAAAATCAAGGTGGGCTTCCTGGGGAGCAGAGTCGAAGAAATTCGAGACCCCCTTTAAATAGAGAAGCCGCCTTTCTCCCAACCCCAGCTGCCTTCACTTTATTATAATTTCCCCTCCTGTATGCATTTCCTAGAAACTGCTCCAGCAATATACCACACACTGGATGGCTGATACAACAGAAACTGCATCTCCCACAGCTCTGGAGATCAGAAGTATGGAATGAAGGTGCTGGCAAGACCAGGCACCCTCTGAGACCTCCAAGGGAGGTCCTGTCTCTTCTGGCTTCTGTGGTTCCGGGCGCTCCCTGGCTTCTGGCAGCACACCCCTGTCTCTGCCTGTGTCTTCATATGGCCATCTGCCCTCGACTTCTCTCATGAGGACACCAGTCCTATTAGACCAGGATCCTCTCCGATGACCTCATTGTAACTTCAGTAGAGCTGCAAAGAGTCCATTTCCAGCAAGGTTGTATTCACAGGGCCCACGCACAGGGACGTCTCCATATTTTTGTGGGGGCACAATTCAATCCATAATACCGCCTATGCCTCAGATAGTAACACACAAGAGCATAGGTCCTTAATAGCAGCAAAGCCTAGAATCAGGCGCTGGTGAGAGAAAATCCCTAGGTTTGTGACAAGCTCCAAGAAGCATTGCTTGTCGAGGTGACAAGTACCACATGACGAATCTCTAGTTCTTTAAGATGTTTAACTCATGTCATTTTGAGACACAAATTGACAGCAGGAGATGAAGACAGAGAGAGTGAGCGAGAAGAAAGGAGTGAGTGATGTATCTCAGGGCTGGGTAAGTGCAATGTGGTAGAGTCCCAGCCGTGACAGCCGCTCATTAGAGCAGCCCAGGTGTTTTGTGCCCACAGGGCCCCGCTTGAGCTTCCTGCCCACCTGGGCACCTAACCCTGGCCAAATGGGAGCCGCTGATAAGGACAGTGCATACCCTTTTCCTCGCCATGCAGGGAAGCCATTCTTTTCCAAAGTAAGTTTTGTCCACCCTGAGTCAGCTGTCATTTCCCCACTGGCTGTCTCATTCTACCCTTCCATCAAATTAGGAAACAAAGAATATATTAATTTGACAATGAAGAGGTTTGTGCATGCCCTGTGATGATTCTAACATCTCCAGGTGTGTCTGTGGCTACCTTCCAAGCACCCTCAGGGACCGCTAGCTGCTATAGGGAGCCTTCAGGGCGTTTCTTCTCATCTGAGGGTCCTGCTTGCTGCGTCTAGGGTTTGGGCAGAGAATTAAAAATCCTCAGTGCTCTATCATGGGGGAAAGACTATGGACTGCAGGCTAAGTGAAACATAGAAACAGTGTAAATATTATTAAATAACAAAGCCGTGAGATTGTTATGATTTCAGCTCCGTTTTACAGATGAGGAAACTGAGGCCAGGGGCGTTAGCACCTTGTCTGCCTCGACACGGCATAGAAATGGAGCAGTTGGTCAGGGCACTCAGCATCTGGTCCCAGTCCATGGGCACCATGCTGGCAGGCCCCCTCCAGCAGCCTTAGAACACCAGGCCTCAGAAATGCTTCGATGAGGGTCAGACTCTTTGAGCAAAGGTGAAGAGGGCAGGAGAAGATCACACTTGCTTCAGCACAGCTGTTAACATTCACAGCTTCTTGGCTTCTGCCACTTGAGTGACCTGGATTAGGCCTCAGTGAGCTGGATGGCAGAAATAGCTCTTGCCCGTTCTCCTGGTTCCGTCCACATGTTTGTATCACTCAGAGGATGGCAGCCACAGCTAAAACCCAGATTCCACCTAACCCCTTCATGGCGAATCCTTTGCTGCCCTAAACAGGGATTCAGGACCAGAGCAAACACTGGCTCGCCTGTGCTGGTCTGTTTCTGGAGGATTGGGAGGGCGGGAGTTTTCTCCAGGCCACTAGCTCACGTTGGCCTCCTGGCCACCCCCACTCCTGCCTATCCTCCAGTTAACCAGACAGACTGGGGTACAGCAAGGAAGGCCCAGTATGGGCTCCTATGGAGCACCAACACTGAGCTTGGGGACAGTCCCTCTGGCCAGGGGACTCCATGGAGCACAGGCCAGCAGGGTGTGGGGGGAGGAAAAGCCATCCCTCCAAAGAGACACCCCTGAAGGTGGGTTATTGGTCACCCTGCCCCCTTCTTCAGTCCTCATCTTCTCTTTCACTTTCTCCACCCTCACATCTGCTCTTCTCCCATCACCTCACCCAATCTATTTTCTGAATTCTGTATCTGCCAACACCGTGTCCCCATTTTATTCCTTCTCTGTCTCTTTCCCTCACTTAAACAACATCATGGACCCTGCCTCACTCTGTGGCTCAGGCGGAGACTGTAAAAGCCATGGACCCATATTCAAGACCCAGGGCCAGGGTGGCAAAAGAAAAAGCAAACCCCACCCCAAAATCTAGCACCCCAATTCCAGGTTCCAGAGCAGGTTTGTGAAATAGAAACATCCCGCCTCCATCCCCAGTCCAAGGGCAGGTTAGAGAAGGAAACCCTTAGGTGCACACAACACTGGGGGACCTCATTCCGCTCTGTCTGTCACCAATGCCGGAGACGTATCTTCCCTTTCCACTTCCTGTCTGCACAGGGCGGGGGTCATCCAACTAGATGATCTCCTGTGATCTCCCACACTGGCACTCTGTATTGTCTGGAAATGGGCGTGAGTGACAGGAAAAGAGACTCAAGGTTACATCAGCACAAGAGACCGTGGTTGGGTGTCCACAAACTGCTCCTTCTGCTACTTGAGACTCCTGGTGAGGATTGCAAGAGCTCCAGCCACTGAAGCCTGTAAGAGATACTTTTGTGTTTCATGGGTGATGTCTGTTTTTGTGGCAACACTTTCTTTGGGTGGAACTCACACATAGCCATGCAAGAGAGATGCCAGTGGCCCACATGCTCATGGTGAGTGAGCAACTGGCAATGATCCCCAGCCAAGCTCTTGTGTATGTGGCCCTGACCTCCCCAGGAGTGGAGGAGCCCACATGGGCACCAGCTGAGGGTGTGAAGCAGGGCCAGGGCAGAGAGAGAGGCTTCCTGGAGGGAGGTCCATGAGATGCAAAGAGGTAGAAGCTCTTCCAGAAGCTATTTCCTCCTAGGACAGACTCTTGTCTGGAGACCAGGGGGTGGGGTCAACTCCAAAACGTAAATGTTTGTATCTGGGTTATACTCTCTTGGAGTAAACCGATGTAATGTCAAAACTCAACACACTCAACAAGCATTTGAACAGACATTTTTCCAAAGGAGTTATGCAAGTGGCCAATAATCACATGAAATGATGCTCAACATTATTCATTAGGAGGTGATGTAAATGAAAACGACAGTAAGATACTGCTTCACTCCTACAAGGATGGCTCTCTTAGAAAGACAGACTCTCACAGGTGTTGGCTAAGATGTGGAGAAACTGTAACCCTCATGTATTTCAGGTGCAGTTACAATGGAGAATAGTCTGACGGGTCTTCAAAATGTTAAAGATGGACTTACACATGGTCCAGAAACCTCATTCCTAGGTATATACTCAGGAGAATTAAGAAGCCTATGGCCACACAAAACTTGTATATGAATGTTCATAGTAGCATTATGCACAAGAGCTAAAATGTGGAAATAATTTAAATGTCCATAAGCTGATTAATGAATAAGCAAAGCATGGGATATTCATAAAGTACAATATTATTCTGCAGTAGAAGGAAATGAAGTATGAAGACATGCTACTATGGGGCTGAACCTTGACAATATGATGCCAAGTGAAAGAAGCCAGACACAAAAGGTCATGTAGTGTATGATTTTATTTATATGAAATGCCCAGAATAGGCAAATCCGCAGAGACAGAAAGTATATTAGTGGTTTTGGGGGCAAAGGGCAGGGAAGAACAATCAGGAAGTGACTGCTAATGGGTCCCGGGCTTCTTTGGAGGCTGATGAATATGTTCTGAATCTGATAATCATGTTTGCACAAGTATAAATATACTAAAATCACTGACACTTGAAAACTATGAATTTTGTGGAATGTGAATTCTATCTCAATAAAGCTGTTATAAAAAATTCATGGAGCTGTACACTTAAGATTTTGCGTATTATTATATATGTTATACATAAATAATGTACCTGAAAACAACCATTCAAAAATCATAGCTAAGAGTAAAGAAGGGAAACACTAAAGAGGCCAAAACACTCTATCATTTGCACCACTGTGTGTGGGTTTCATGTGCCTACAAAGCATCACTGGTTTCTATAAGGAGTGGTGTTAATGCAATACTTACTATATTGTTCCTTGGGAAAACCCATTTTCTGCCTCTAATTTGAGATCTCCCTTAAGCCTTAGACATGGGCTGCTGGCCCCAATTCCCACCCAGATCCCACCTGAATTCATTTCTCTGTACTGAACTCGGGCTCCTACCCATGGTCTATGAACTGGTGCTGCCCACTGCTCCTCTTGTCTTGTGAACTGAATTTCTTCTGGGACTGCCTTTTACCAAATCCAGATATTCTGGAACCTATGATGGTCTGGCCACTCATAAGATCTACCCCCACCTCTGGGCTCCATGGCAAACATCTGTGCTGGGTCAGCTTCCCAAGCCCACTCTCAATCCTGAGTAGCGTGTCTCCACCCTCCTGGCTCTCCCAGCAATACCAGGATCCAGTCTGATGGATCAGGAGGCCTGCGTCCTCGACCTCCCCATACTGACAGAGTATACATCTTGCCACACAGTCCGGTAGACAGTGGAGCATTTGAAATGACAAGCACTTATCTTATCAAGTGGCAATGAGCAATTCCTAGATTTTCCAGATATTGATTCACCTTGAGCTCCTTAAGAGGCTCTTTACTGCAGTGTAGACCTGGCTAAAGAGACTTGTACAATGACTGTATGAATTGGTTGAACCCTTTCATTGCAGGCAACTGAATCTTCTCCAAGTAGTGTAAATAGGGAGCAGTTTAGCAAAGATAGAGCTCACAAAATCAGCAGCACTGCATCTCTGTGCTCATCTGCTGGAAATAAACACTGAGACAGACCTTCCCACTAGCCCACTAAGGGGATCTACATCTCCGTCATTCAGCAAGCTGACCCCAACCACAAAAGCACACCAGCCAATGAGCATCTGGTCCCCCTTTAATTCAGTCCTCAGTCAAAGCTTCTAGTTGTACCTAATGCAAAATCATACTGGAAGCTAGGAAGAGAGTAGTCAACCACCTCAGTTGGCCCAGGACTGGGGATAAGATGCAGGACTTTCAGGGATAAAACTAAAAAAAAATCCCAGGCAAACTGGGTCAAGTTGGTCATCCAGCTAAAAAAAAAGATGTGCTGGAACTTTATTTGTTGTGTTTATTTGTTTTTTGTTTTCTTTTTTGTGGTTGTTTTTTGAGTCTTCATTGATCTGTCAAAACATGAAGAGGAGGTTATCTAACCTAATTTAGGGCAGTCACAATGACAGACAACCTCAAAATTGCTTGATAAAAAGTAATGCTCCAACCACCATTTTTTGAGCATTACTTTGGTTATGGGCTGCTCTGTGCTATGTTATTATTGGTGTTAATTATTTATTATTATTATTCTCTTATGGAATCTTCTCTCCAAACCTACGAAAGCATCTTATATGTCCAATGCTGCTATAAGTCTGCTCTCATGGACCTTACATTATTGTGGGGAAGATGAACAACACACAAAGGAGAAGTAAATAAGTGGGGGTGTGCAAAGAGGTAGTGAAGAAGAGAACAGGGCAAGGTCACAGAGGGGAGCATACAGGTGGCTGCTTTAGTGAGGGTGGTCAGGAAGCCATTTCTGCAGAGATGACATGTGAGCAGGAACCAGACATACAGCCATCTGGGGACAAAGAAAGCTCTCCTGGTCTAGCCAGAGGAAGCAGCAGGTGCCGCAGTCTCAGGAATGGAGCTTTGCCTACTCAGCGAACAGAGAGGAGCTCACTGTGGCTGCACTGAGCGAATGAGAGAGGGGAGTGATGTAAAATGAGATTTAGGACTTGTAGACTAAGGTAAGGAGTATGGATTTCATTTTAAGATCAATGGAAAGCCAGTGGAGGGTTTTAAGCAAGGAGTAGTGTGATTTGATTTTCATTTTATACCCAAGGTCACAAAGCTGATGAATGAGAAATGAAATTCAAAGCCAGATATATATCACTACAAAGCCCTGCAAAGCCATGCAAACTGACTCCGTTTAGGATTAATAAGCCAGTGCCCTTGTCATTTTGTTCATCCATGTTCATTCTGTGTGTCTGTTCATGTGTGCGTTGATCTCCACACAGCAGTGGCCCCCCCAGGGGTGACTTAGCCCCGTAGGGGACAGTTGGCCATGTTGAGACATTTTTGGTTGCTACACGAGTGAGGGGGAGGTGCTATTAGCATCTAGTGGGTATAGGCCAGAGCTGCTGCCACACATCCTGCAGTACAGGGGAGAGGCCCACAGCAAAGAGTCATGTTATCCAAACAGCAATACTGCTGCACAGTGACTAGCACAGTCATTTTTCCAGGTGTCCGATGACAGGTCAATTCAAATGCAATCTGAGGGTCTTTCCAACCCTCTCAATATGTATTCTCTGCTTAGGAGGCAGTGCTTCAAAGCAGGCAGCACACCCTCAGCGTGCATGTGGGGGCTGCTCATTCTACCACCAGGCAGATCCCAGCTGCCCAGGAATAAAGCAGATAGACTGTTGGGTGTGGGGTAGAGAAAACAACCTATGGAGCCTGTCGCTATCTCTCTTAGTTCCCCAGAAGACAGGCAGGGGACAGTACACCAAGCAGTTCCCAGCAGCAGGCTGGCCGACTGACATGGGCCAGTATCAGGATCAGCTCTTCTTGGGATTCCCGACACTCATGTCTGAGCTGCGGGGCTGGAAACATGTGTGGTTGACCAGCTGTCCTTACGCTCTGCACAGGTAACCTTTGCACCTACTGTATGTTCTCTTATAGTCTGCACTCTGAAATGACATCCAAGCACATCACTCGCAGCACACCGTGAGTGCATCTTCAGTTCCCATCCCTCCTAGAGCCCACACAGCAGACCCCCAGGTGCAGCATGTGCATGACTGCAGAGATGTCCCATTCACGTGCTCCATGGCTGATGGTATCTTCAGAGATCCTTGGCGCACCTTCCAATCACAAGGCCAAGCACAGACGACACGTCATTTTTACTGCACAAAGGCACATCGCACCCACTAAAATGAATCGGGCTCTTCCTGTGTCCGCTGAGGTATTAAGCACATTTTCACATTGTCTCTTTATTTGGGTTCCTCTGACACAAATCTCAAAGCCAAAATTTAGAAGCAAGTCACTTACTTGGGGGATGACGCAGGAATTACTGTGAGGGGCGGGGTATAAGACAGCAAAGGGAGAACAGGCCACAGAGGGTGTTCACATAAGAGTTTCTGCTGCCGGCAATGGGCTGGTGACCACCGGGAACACTGAAGGACCACATGAAATGCAGCTGTGGGTTGCCCCCAACCTAAAGAAGAACTGGGGAATTTCGCCTCCAGCGTCTATCTCTCATTGTGGAGTATTCAGTAGACATCAGCTCCTTGATGTTTCCTGCTTCCAGAGAACTCTGTCAGACAGAGAGAGAGAGCAGGGCAGGTGTGGGAACCTCCAGCAGGATGAGGGGATGGAGATGGGACACCAATGGCATCTGCTGCATCTCCCCACATGCTAAGAAAGGGAGTAGAGCTATCCATTGTAGACGGACTACATGCTAATGAAGTGTGGAACCAGGCTTCCAACTCGGGTCTATTGACTTCAGAACCCCATGCTCATCCACTGGATCAGCTTCCTGGGGCTGCCATAACGGAGTTCCACAGACTGAGCAGAGATCAAGATGCTGAAAGGGTTGACTCCTTCTGGAAAGTTCAAGGGAGATGTTGCAGGCCTCCTTCTTGGCTTCTAGTGGCTTGCTGGCGATCTTTGGCTTCTAGGCCTCACACCACCACCTCTGCTTTCATCTTCTCATGGCAAGCTCCCTGCATGTCTCTGTCTCCAAATTTCCTCTTTTTATAAGGACATCAATCATAAAAGACTGGGGTCCAGCCTAAAGACCTCATCGCCACAACAACCCCATTTCCAAATAAGGTCACATTCCCAAATACTGGGGGTGTGGGGAGGAAGGATTTCAAATAAAAAATATTTGAGAAGACACAATCAACACAGAACACCCGCCATGCCTACTGCTGCCCCGCAATATTCCATGGACCAGGCGCTATATGCCGTTTTTCATCCACCCAGCTTTTCCACTGCCTTCTGGACAAACAGCTCTGTAATGTATGTCTCCCGCTGTTTTTGGTGACCCTGCCTATCAGGCAATGGGTGCGACTAGGTCATGGCCAGAGGGCAGAGGGCTGTAGATGGGACACAGCTGAGAGAAGGCCTCAGGGAGGGAGCTTGGGCCCGAGGTCCACCTCATGTCACCTTTATCACTGAGATTCGATCATCAAACACAATAAAGAAGAGTATGCTGGAAATAAAACACTGCCAGAAATCTTGCTAAAATTGCAAGTGTGTGCAATGAGCAGCCTGGATTTACAAAGGACGAATTATGCTAGACGTACTTGATTGTGCCTTTGAGGGAACTATGAAATTAAGGGATGAGAAGAATGGCAGCATGGCAATACATCTTGATTTTAATATAGCAATTGATACATTGTCTTGTGGAATTGTCCCTGCAAAATTAGTTCAGACCGGCTTGCTGAGGAGATCTGTCCCTGGGGTTGAAAACCAGTGGAAAGATAAACAAACAAATAATGATTAAAGGCGAAAACTAGAGCCCACAGCCCTGAGGTAGGAAAGGAGGGAGAGGATGGGAGGGAGGGAAAGGCCTGTCTTCTCTGTCAGACTTAGAAATGTCAGAGTGCAGAAAGGGATCTGAGTGTTTACTGGGAGGTGGAGAGGGCAGCCCGGAGGAGGGGCTGGCCAGGAGCCATCAGACAGTGAGCATCTCCAGGGCTCAGTGCGGGGGTGGGGGGGGGCGGCCATAACTTCAGGACGCCCACACCTGAACAGGGCGAACTCCTGAAGAGAAAGTGCAGCTGACTTCCATCGCAGTGTCAATATGCTTTGATCTAGGCTTTTTCTTTCTCAGAGGTAGAAGGTCACGTGAATTCGCCCGTTTTTCAGAAGCATAGAAGCTGAACTAGGCTCAGATTGCTGGAGTTGGCGGGGGCCTTAGTGAAGGGATCCCTCTCCACACAGATGAGGAAACTCGGGCCCACAGAGAGAAAAACGCAGCTTGTCAGAAATGTTAGTTCTGGGGCCTGTGCCTCAGAGGTTCTGATTTTCCCAGACCAGGCATAAGGCCCAGAAATCATCATTTTGAACAGGTTTACCAGAGGTCATATTGATCTGCGGATTACACTGAGAAATATTACCCACAGTTATCCCTTTCCCTTCATTCCTCCCTCCCTCCCTCCCTCTCTTCTTTCCTCCCTTCCTCTTTTCCTTCCATCCTTTCCTCCTTCTGCCTATCAGAGCCTTTGCTTGCACACATTCCTTATGGAAGGCATTGTCCCAGGTTCTACAGATGCAGAAGTAAAAGGTGGCTGCCATGCTTGAGAAGTGGACAGAACTCTCAATGGGAGAGTTTCTAGGAAGCATGGGAACAGAGGTCGTGTTAAAAAGACTCTGGGCCAACACCTTCCACAAAATCCAGACAGCTGAACGTTACAGGACAAAAAATTAACTTCCTCAATAAATCCCCTTGGGGGCAAGCATATAAGGAGAGGGAAGAATCCACCCACAGATAAAGGGGATTTAAGGACCATATCAATCAATTGCCATGTGAATCGTCATCTGGATCCTGATTTGAACAAAATTCAGTTACTAAAAAGAACATTTATGAGATAACCAGAAAAATGTGGAATTTTTGAGATTTGATGACTTGAAGTAATTATTAGGTACATTGATGGCATTCTGGTTGCTTTTAAGAGTGCTTATCATTTAGAAATATTCTAAAATGTGTGTGGATGAAGTGACATGATGTCTAGAAATGGCTACAAACTAGCCCAGTGTGATGCACGTGTGATGCACGTGTGATACACATGTGTGATGCACGTGTGTGATGCACATGTGTGGTGCACATGTGTGGTGCACGTGTGTGTGTGCCTGTGCACACATGTCAGGTTGGGAGGGTTGGTCAGTGTCCTGATGGAAGGAGTCTGTCCATGAGCTGTAAGTGCTAAAGCTGGTCATCTGTGTGCTGGAGTTCAACACCCTGTTCTCACCACTTTGGATCTGTTTGAATTTGTCACAATAGAACTGGAAGAGAAAGAGAGGGCCAGGGGAGTGCCAGTGACAAATGGTAAATGGATGACAAGACAGGATTAGTTAGGGATGGTTTCTTGCTGTGATGGCAGGTCTCATTCAGAGAGGAGCAGACATGAGCCCAGACAGTGTGAGGAGAGGAAGGCCCCCTGCCCCCTCGCCCGTTTAGAGGGACTGTGTTTCAGCTGAGACCACCGGAAAGGGGCAGGCAGCAACCTTCCAGGAGCTTCGGGGGAGTAACCAAAAGATCTCAAACAATGTAAAAGAGACTCACTAGCTCACTTGGCCTCCTCTGTGGAGATTAGACCAGGATGCAGATGATAATGGAAGGAAACAAATTCTGGCTACTGCAAGGGTCCGGGTGAAAGGCGAGAGGCATCTGAACTAAGGCAGGGCAGTGGGAAGGGGACTCCGGGACAATCAGGAAGCAGAGTCAACAGAACGTAAGGGAGGTGTTTCAGGTGGCTCCTGGGCCCCTTGCAGGCTGTCTAAGGGGATGATGATCTCTCAGCCAAGGTGAGGCACACAGGCAGAGGGTCAAGTAGGGTGAGAGGGCAGTCATTCACCAGGACACCTTACATTTCACAAGTTGTTTGCTATCTATACTATAGCTCAGAGGAGATCTAAAATACTGGAGGATGGAGATCACCTTGAAGGGAAGAAAGGAGGGGAGGGGCAAGGGGACTGGAAGAGGAGGAGAAGGGAGAGGGGCAGAGAGAGGAAGAGAGGAAG